>PISX010010010.1:0-72542 GCA_004024625.1 Mellivora capensis | reverse complement strand
CTTTGGCTGTGGAACTGAGCACATGGTAATACTTATCCCGTTATACCTTGAAATCCAGCCCTCTGTTTACCAAGCATAAAGGCAAATGCCACTTAAACTACTCTTCGTTCCATCTTTCTGATGTTCAAGCGCAGGAACAATTATCTCCATCAATATTTAATGGCCTAATCCTAAACAGACAGTGCCACCGTGTAGGCAATCGTCCTGTTAACATGCTGTTAATTTCCGAGCGTAGAGGCAGAAATGGACTATACAGTTACTGAAAATGCACAGCAGTACATTTCCCTAAGGTAAAATTCTCTGCACATTCTCTGGTCTGCCTTCATTGATAATAAGGGAATTAGAAACATTTCAGAGTTGTGTTCAGTGGGTTAAGCTTATTCACTCTTTAAAATTCATGGAGAGGGGGCACCTGGGTGGCTCAGTGGGTTAAAGCCTCTGCCTTCGGCTCAGGTCGTGATCCCAGGGTCCTGGGATCGAGTCCCGCATCGGGCTCTCTGCTCGGCAGGGAGCCTGCTTCCCTCTCTCTCTCTGCATGCCTCTCTGCCTACTTGTGACCTCAATCTCTCTCTCTCTCTCTGTCAAATAAGTAAAAAATATCTTTAAAAAAATTCATGGAGAGAAGGAAGCTTTCACAGTTTTCCAGGTTTTTTTTAATAACAAGGTTTGCAACTCCCCTACTTAAACCTAACATGTCTCGTGATCCCACCTATCTGCCATTTAATTTTGTTTGATTTAGTGGGGTGGTTTTTTTTTGTTTTTTGTTTTGTTTTGTTTTGTTTTTAATTTAACACTTTAAATAGCTTTTATTGTTAACAAGAATCATTGCCTAGGTACTTGACATCCAGACCACTGGACTTTGATGAGAAATCTTTCTATGAAATATGAGATAAGAATGCCAATATAACACAAGCCATAAGAAATTTCAATGCAAATAATTTTTACAATTGCAACATGGGTAGAGAGTACTTCAGTCGCCTAAATAATTCCATTGAGAAGATCACAGTGTTGACCGTATGATCAGTTCTCTTTCTCTTCCTACTTTTATTAAAAAAAAAAAAAAAAATTGAAGCCCGGGGTAGAAGGATGTAGGAGGTAAACTGCCATGTAAAACCATTCTTCAGAAAAAAAATAATTTAGAGGAAATGTGGGCAGAGAAATCACACAAAGATTCAAAGAGCAAGAGTAACCATGGAAGAAACAAAGGATCCTTCTCTGTTTATTAATAGGCTAAATACATTCCTGGCAGCTGTACTTGAGAATAAAGTCTGTATTATCTTCCCTGTGACTTCAAGTTTGACCCTAAATCTATCTAACCTCCTCTAAATCTAATACAATTGGTTTTTAAGCCCAACTTAGTTACGATTTTTTACTGAATAGAAAATTTCAGCAAGTTTCCCTGTCAAGGTAGGTATATTACTTAGAATACTTTCAAGGTACTTCCCTTATTTTTCCTCCCCTTTTTTGTATTTCTTGAATAACCAGATTTGCAAGTGTTAAATAAATATCAAGTATCTTGTCAATTTTAAAGGATAAAGTTCAAATACGTTTCTCCTACGTATGAGGTAATAAATAGCAAATTTGTCAGTGTTGTCCAACTGGAGTGAAAGCAAGAAAGTTGGAACAGTTCAGAAGTCTGGTGGCCTTCAGTGAGCATGGTAATAGACACTTTTTACAGATTTGAGAAGAAGGGACTTCGTGACTTTATACGATTATCTAGTTCTTGTAACACAAAGTGCAGAATGTCCTTGTGAGACTATATCTTACTCCTTTGCCAAATACAGTTCTTAAGTACTATGTTTATATAACCATCTGCCATGTTTACATAGCAGAACTCAAAGGCAGAAATCTCTCATTTGTCAGAAGCATGGCCATGTCCATAAGCCTATCTAGTATATAAATTATTTTGGAGTAAATTAGAATCTTTCTCCATTAATGTTCATTCACTTAAAAGCAGGGTCAGGCCTAATGCATAGTGGAGGGGTGGGTGGCTTTGTCTTAGAAAACCCTGTCTCCCTCCTGTTCTCCTCCTCCCAGAATCTAGTGACTGCTGATTGCCTGGTATTTTCATCCCATACCTCACCAAGACAATGTTTCTGCCCACCTTCCTGCCTTTATCCATTCAACAAATATTTATTGAGCACTTACCACATGTCATCAGGCAGTGGTCCAGGTAAGTACTGGAGTTTTATCAATGAACCAAAGAAAGATGTCTGGCCCCATGCAGCTTGTATCTAAGAAGAGAAACAGGAAAAAAAATAAGAAATATAATAAATGCATGAATTATATAGAATGTCAGCTGATAATATGGCTATGGAAAAAAAGAAAAGTAAAGCACGGTAAAGAAGATGAGGCTTATTGAGCTGAGGGAGTGGAGGGAGAGGACTCTACTTTCAAATGGAGAGGCCAAAATGGGCCTCATTGAGAAGGCAGCTTTTGAGTGAAGAAGTCAGCCATATGGAAGTATGAAGGAGAGCTTCAAGGAGGAAAAGGCCAGTGCCCAAAGGCCCTTGGTCAGAGTATGCTTGATGTGTTTGAGGAGCCACAGGGAGGCCACTGTGACTGAAAGAGAGTAAACAAGGAGAGGAATAGAAGAATCAAGGGAAAAATAAAACAGACTTAGGGAGGAGTGGGCATCTTGAATAGGCCACTGGGAAACGTTGGTTTTTAATCTGTATTAAATCCCATTCCACAGAGTTCTGTACTTTGTTAACACTCAGCGTTGACCAGATCGATGATACATTTATTTACTCATTCATTCCATTCTTTCTTTATTCAGTCTTTCAACAAACACTACAGACGGCATAATACATAATAGGCCTCATGATAGTAAGGCTCTAACACTAAGCAAAAGCAGACATAATCCCTGTCCTCAAGGAGTTTATGATCTAATGAAGAAGATGGATAGTAATCTGACAATCACGGGAGAAGCACTGTGAGGAACAAATCATCAAAGGTGCAGGATGCCGCA
Organism: Mellivora capensis; assembly: GCA_004024625.1. Classification (NCBI taxonomy): domain Eukaryota; kingdom Metazoa; phylum Chordata; class Mammalia; order Carnivora; family Mustelidae; genus Mellivora; species Mellivora capensis. The sequence goes on along the minus strand of PISX010010010.1, from coordinate 69,571 downwards.
AAAGCCTGGAATAGGGAAATGTGACTTATTTATGATGGTCAAGAACAGGGTCCTGGGACGCCTGGGTGGCTCATTTGGTTAAGCGGCTGCCTTTGGCTCAGGTCATGATCCCAGTGTCCTGGGATCGAGTCCCACATCGGGCTCCTTGCTCAGCAGGGAGCCTGCTTCTCCCTCTGCCTCTGCCTGCCACTCTGTCTGCCTGTGCTGGCTCCCTCTCTCTCTCTCTCTCTCTCTCTCTGACAAATAAATAAAATCTTTTTAAAAAATTTTTTTTAAATTTAAAAAAATAAAAAAAGAACAGGGTCCTGAGAAAGAAAGCAATCAAGCAGCAAAGATAAATAGGCATTAACTAGGCAAGCCAGAGACAAGTGCCTAGGAGAATGGCATGCGGCAGGCGAGAAGAGGATGACGGCAGCAGACTGAAGTGGTTGGAGCCTGAGAGCCAGAGGAGCGTCATGGGGCTGAGTCTGGACAGGTGGGGCGGAAGGTAGGGATTGAATGTGCTAGGGCTCAAAGGCCATAACAAGCAGTTTGTCTTTATCCTAAGCCCATTGGGAAGGCACTAAAATATTTTAAGTAAGGTGGTGACCTGACTGGATTTAAGTTTTAAAGATCACTAATCCATATTGAATATGTATCAATGAGTTTATGTGTCTATCCTCTAGGTAATTCGTTTGCATTTTAAAAGGAGCCTTATAGAGATAATCCTGAATCCAAGCAGATCCTGGTGGGAATTTTAAATATTGTAGCAAGCTTGTGAGAAAAAACACATGAGGTAGGGAAATCATTGAGCGGCCCATCAATTAAGTCAGAGAAGGAAGTCAGATTCTATGTATTAAGCCTGTAAAATATGGCTTTCATTAAACTATTAAGATGTCAGGGAAGAACAAAATATTGGTTTTGTGTGAGTACTAGATCCCTTTCATTTCTTTGATAAGCATTTTGAGCCCTAGCAATGTTAAATGACTTTCCCAAGGTCACAGAGAAATTTCGCAGCCGTTCGTGCAGTTTAAATGGCTTCCAAAAAAAAAAAAGGCAAAATGGGTAAATTAATTTAAGACTCATACTAGAAGATGTAGACATATGAATGACTCCTAACTCTTTGTTTTTACTTCTAAAACATTATGGAATACTTATGTCCATACAGCTTTAAAAATCCTTCTGTTCCCTGGGCACAGTTCATAAATCCCAGTCAATCGCCTCCTGTACGATATCTTCCTCACAGGTGTGTGTTGAGACTTCTCAAATTAGTCCTCAGAGGGAAAGCTGTTCGGTGAGTACCCCTTCCTCTCCATGCTCAGCACCACCCTTTCCCACTACTACCACTACCACCCATATCTGCCTTAGTCAACAAATATTAAGAGAACATCAACTATACACCAGAAGCCTGATAAAATATGAAGATTTTTTTAATCCCTATTTTCCAAAAATTTGGTAGAGTGAGAGCAATTGGCAAGTAAATGAATAGTCACAAAAAAAGTCAGTTTCTCTTTAAAGTTGGACACAGGATGCTGTAGAAGAAGACAAATGTCACACCTAACTCCACCACAGATGAAGGAGGCTTCACAGAAATGACATAAGCTGCCAGTTTTGAAGGATATGTTAAAATCTACCTCTGGATTGAGCAAAATAAGAAGGTTTTTTTGTTGTTGTTTTTTGTTTTGTTTCATTTTGTTTTAGATTATATGGAGTTGACACACCTCAAATTAATTTTGCTCAGCTGTCTTCTGGTATAATGTTATCAGCCTATATTGAGGGACCCAAAATGAAACATTTCAGTGAAACTCATCGTTGTTCATATAAGACCTTATCCTGTGATTAACACATGGTCCCTTAGGCCCATCTGGTACCAACATGAGGGGTAGTTGAACTTCCTCAGAGTTCCCACTGTTGTTGTTGGTTTTTTTCCCTCCATTATGGATGTTGTAAATTGTGTGACCAAATAAATTTCCTTTTTCCCATTAGTAAACCTGGGGTAAGACTTGAACCTAAATTGTCAGACTTATTACTTCTTATTAGTTGCATGATTCTATGCATTTTAATACATGTACAGACCATTACAATCAGGATACAAAACAGTTTCATCATCCCCAAAATAATGACGTCCTTCTTCCACCACAACACTGGCAACCTCTGCTGTTCTCCACCACTATACTTGTCTTTTCTCAGACGTCCTATAAATGAACTCATCTATTACATAGCCTCTTATAGCTGGAATCTTTCACTCAGCATAACATCATTTTTGAGACTCATCTAGGTTGAGACATGTATCAGTAGTTTGTTCCTTTTCATTGTTCAGTATTCTCTCACAAGCATGGTTAAACCACAGTTTGTACACTCACCCATTGGAAGGCTTGGGACTTTTTTTTCCCAGTTTGCAACAGTAACATTCAGAACTGCTATCAACATTCAACTAAAGACACGATACCAGTATAAGGTTTAATTCCTGTAGATAAAAATCAGGAGTGATATTGCTAATTCATATGGTAGGTAAATGTTTAACTTTATAAGAGACTGCCAAAACTGTTTTCCAGAATGGATGTACCATTTTGCATTCCCACAAGCAATATCTGGGAGTTCCATTTGCTTCAGTCTTGTCAGCACTTGGTATTGTCAAGATTTTTATTTAAGCCATTCTAGTAGATATATGGTATGATCTCACTGAGGTTCTAATCTGAATTTCTTTAAAATCTAAGAATAGGATACATATTTTCATGTACACATTTCCCTTTGTCCTTTTAATTCTATTTTAAGTCCACTTTTGCTTTTCCTTCTTTTCTTGCAACCTCTTTTATATTTATTATATAATTCTGCTGTCTCCGTGTTATTGAAGAAACTTAGGGCATTACTGGTGTAAGTGTGGGTGAATGCCTAAGTTAAGTTAAATACAAAATAAAAATCACAAAAATGTAGTACTCCAACAAATTCCAATTTAAGTTCCTTATTATTTTTTTCTTTTCATATACGTGTTTTAAGGTCTATGAAAGGTATAAAGCACAGCATTTTTTTCTCCTTATTTCTAAATCTGATATTTTCTAAGCTCTGGTATAAATTCTAGGAAAAAAGAAACAGTAAATCACTGAAAGCAGACAAAATAATGCTTTCAACAAAGAACCCCATGGAATTGTCCTTTTGAAATGTTATTACATTGTCTCTGTGTATATTTGGCTCTGCCAATTGCATTCTGCAATTCCTGTTCTCTGCCAGCTCTGGAGAAGGATAGAGCCAAATAACTGCGGGTTTTTTGATCTACTTGTCACCAAAAAGTTTGACAAAAGTCTCTTAAGCATTAGAACTATAAAAAACATTTACAACAGGATCAGGAAAAGCATGAAGTTTAACTCAATTGATTCTACATTAAATCCATGGTTCCGACCAAGCTCATTAAAAGCACAAATCTTGTTGCAAACCTGAGATTATTTCAAATGAAGTGATTCATGCTTTGGATAGCTTCCATAAAAGTTTGGTAAAATATGACAGTTTCAACTAACTTTTCATTTGAAATTGTGCATGTAAAATGCACAGCTAAAAGCAATACACTAGAATACTATATCACACTAATAAAAATCCCCCATCATTCTCTTAAGATTTGTTCCAGTTCTGGGAAATCATTGTATTTGGTACACTTTGAATGAAATGCTTGTCTGCCAGGTCTATGAATCTAAGCTTCTAAAATCAAGAGGACTTAGCAAAGGCTTCAGAGAGACCTATGTGTGTGTGTATGTGTGTGTGTGTGTGTGTTTAAGATTCTCCAGGGGATTAACACTATCTGGTCCTTGTGGAGTGAGTGACTTCCTGACCCTATTCGTCTCCGTCTTACCAAAATAGTTTAAGAAGGTTTACCTTGAGTTCAGTCTGCACTTTAGCAGAATTTCAAAAGTAAGGAGAAGACCTTGCATGTCCTCTATTTGTTTGTTGAGGCCTTGACTAATTTTTTTTTATGATTTATTTATTAAAGAGAGAGAGAGAGAGTATGTGAGCAGGGAAAGGGCAGAGGGAGAGAGAGAATCCTTCAGCAGACTCCCCAGTGAACATGAAGCTTGATGTGGGGCTCTATCCTAGGACCCCAGGGTCATGACCTGAACCGAAATCAAAGGTTGGATGCTCAACCAATTGAACCATCCAGGAGTTGCTGGACTTCTTTAGGAGAGAAGGAAGAGAGTTAGGGACAGTGGAAGGAAAGGAGAGAGACAGAGAAAGAGACAGGGAGACAGAGAAGGGAAGGAAGGAAGGAGGAGGAAGAAAGGAAAAAATGGCTTCTGGACACAATAAAGTCTCAAGAAATATTGGTGGAGTGAATAAATGAATGAATATATATTTCTTATAAGAAGGTATTATGGTGTAATGGATTTAGTCAATGGATAAATGACAAATACTACATTCTTTCTTGCTAGCTAGCTAGCAGAGAACTAAATAGATGGAGAAAAGATTGCTCCTGAATACAAGGGAAGAGTACTGGGAAAGGACACTAAAGGTGTCAAGTAGCTTGCATGATTTTGCCTAGAGCAAGCCCAGTTTGACTTTGTCTCCAGGTCGATTAATTATTTGCTGTAGCATAGAGTGTCCATAAGCACAGGTTCCAAAGGCAGATTTCCTGAGATGAAATCCTGTTACCAATTATTGACCGTCCTCAAGCCTCACCATTTCTGTGCCTCAGTTTCCTTATCTCTCCAATGAAGACAAGAGTGGTACCTATCTAATAGAGTTGTTACAAGCATTAAGAGTTAATATAGGTAAAAAACACTTAGTAAGCATGGGGAAGCTTTCATGTATTGGTTCTTATTATTCAGTAAGAATAAATGATGAAAAGTATTATCAACCTATTGTCCAGGCTACATAAAGAAAGAATGAGGATATCGTCTTTGTGATTGTAGACCTTCAAAATATTGAGTTGGTATATTAATCAAAATATTTCCATTGCTATTACTTAATTGGTTTTCTAGGAAAATTAGCCTCCTATCAGTTTAAGCATTTTCTCCTTTGTTAGGCAGTCCCTTGGAGATAAGTTAAATATAAGCACCTAGAAGTGCAGAGCTAAGAAATACACATGGGATGACATTATCCATAAGGTACCAAGAGAAGCAATCCTCACAGCCCCTGTTGGTGACCCGCAGCTGTTGAAGAAAGCCAACTGCCAAACATAGGAGTAAGCAACTTACAGTGTCTTAGGTCTGGAACATAATGGCCAATTATTTATTGCCAGTAATGCCTCACAGCAGACTAAGAAGACAACCATTTTCTCTCAGTAAATTTATATTGCTTTCATTCTGGAAAAAACAAATTGCATGTTGTTTGAATTGGAATTTGGCCATAATACCTAAAGTTAATGTTCTTAAGATTGCAAAAATTATTGGTGATGATAAGAAAACAAGACCATATTTTTATATTTTAATTTTAACCCAAAGAGAGAAAACCCCAGCAGAGTTGGCAGGAAAAGCAATTGGAAAGGACTCAACTCTTCCAAATATTCATCAATATAGAAATGGTTTTGAACACAAGTGATGAGGAAATCCCACAGACTGAGTTGGCATAGATTAAAGAACACAAAAAGTTGAGGAGGTTTGGTCTATGCAGAATGGGAAGGACTGAACTGCCCTTAAGAAGGCCATACTACAGAGTACACCAAATTCCTAATTCATTACTCACGAACACGTATTCAGTGTTTATCTGTTTATTTTTAACAAGGTCATCCATGAATCAATCGACAGCTAGTGCCAAGGGCAAAAGACAAAACTGCTCATTGACTGCTACAAGAGCTTTCAAAAATACTAATTGATCAATAGTGATCATTGGTACACTGAGTCTTCGTTCCTTTAGGGATTTGCTTAACCACAGACTTTCTCTGGAGCCAATCTCATAATGCAGCCTTCCTTTGGATCTTCAGTAACCTCATTAATGGCTGCCCTGTGCTCCCTGTCTACTTTTAATTTCTTCTAGTAATAGAAAATACTTCATAATGGAAGATTTAATTAACTGAGTTTCCAAAAAGCTATTTACAGTGAACTGGGAACATTAGCTTTAATTTTTATTGTTCAAGAATGAAGATACCCTTTTTACAACAGATTAAATGCAGCAGGAAAACAACAAGTGTGGGAACCCACTGGCAAAAGTCAATTGTGCTGCTGAGAAGACAAAGGCTATGACAGTCTGTCTGATCTGAGGGGAGAGGGCCTGTTCGAAGCTTCTTGTCATTTCCTTAACTTTCTTTGAGTAACACTTAACAGTCCCCATTCACATCTACAAGAGCTCTAACCTGAATGAGGATCAGTTTTCTCTCACCAGAAGCAAAACATTATAGTAAGGTGTACAAGATGGCGGGTCCTCTCCTTCCCTCTCTTCCCACACAATAGAATCTTACATCTTTTCAAAAAATATACAAGAGGCCTTTCTAGGCCCGTTAAAGATGTACCTTTTATAGCTAGGTCCTATTTTCAAGAAAATTCAACATTGGGTAGTGTCAAAGAGAGAGAAAGAAAAATCAATGTGACCTTGGTAAAACAAAGAGGTCTTGAGGTCAATCAGCTAAATATTTGTGCAGAAAAGTTTTTCATAGCATTTATGAATTTCTGACCTTTGAGTTTGTCCTTGACATAAGCTTATACACAAAACTTGGTTGGCTATGAGTTACCCAACCACCTGAGAGGTGACCCAGTGAGTCCTCCCAGGTGCACACATAAACACCCAGCTGGGGCATGCATATGGCTGGCTTAAAGTGTGTCTTTAAACCCTCTCAGAAAAGAGCTGGTGATTGTTACACACTAGCTATTTTTCAAAGTGAGGCTCTTCCACGGTTTTACCTTTTTCTCTCATTTACCAAATGAAATCAGACCACATTACAGACTAATACCTCATGAATTGCATCTATTAAATCAGAGCCAATTTGAGGGATAGAGGCATATGCACACAGAAGCACTAAATGCCCTGTGAAAAAGCAGAAAGGTAGCTTAAAGGTTTATAGTGCCAAGTAGCTTTTCATCTGTAAAAGACCTGGGTTCAACTCTGCTTCCAGGCTGAGTAAAACTGACATTCATGGCTCTATCATGACTTGCATCACAAAAACCAGACTGTTGGTGTGCTAACCAATGTGAAAGCAGAACAAAGAAGGTGACACATTGCAAATTTCTGTAAAAGTGGAAATCCTGACTGTCGATCTGTTTCTGACTCCACTGTGCACAGACTAGGAGCAGAAACTTATCTGTAAGAGCTCTAAAAGGTACTCTTCAATAAAAACATAATTTTCATCCAAATTATCCAAAAAAAGACTTGATACAGTTCACAGGAACCAAGCTTCAAAGGCAAACACAAATCCTAATATCTTTTCTTTGGGAAGGTTTAAATATCGTAGCTTTTGTTGTGTTTGGACCTCTGAGGCAACTGATTTAGGAGTTAACTTTTGTAGGAGTTTACTGCTCCCCCCAAATAATTCATTACCAATGGTTATTCTGCCTTTGCAATTAATCAGGTTTGAAAGTGCTTCATTTGGTGCATTTGTATTGTTTAAATAAATCTGGAAACACTAACCCTGTCACGTTCAGGGGTCGAGTGTGGGAATGAATCTGTAGGCACAGAGGGTAAAATACTTCAAGGCGTATCCCCAAGAGATTTCCCGCTGGACAATCAGAATTTATTTTCCAAGAGGAGGGTGTCCCCGTGCAAGTGAGTCCCGTGGTGTGTTTTAAGGTCTCCTTAACCTGTCTCAGCAGATTGCATAAATCACAGCCATAAAGTCTTCCCATTCAGCATGTTGGGGCTAGAGAAAGCTGACCAGCTTCTGACCTCTTATTCTGGGCCCCAACTGACCCTAACTTAGAAGTTCAAGCAGTCAATTGCAGGTCACTGAGGGCGGTCTCAGAATCTTTTTAATTCCACTTGGACGGCAAGGTTAAATGTAGGCAGCAAGGTATTTTCCCAAGCCTGGGGATGTGGTGCTTACAGAGTCCACACCTAGATGACCAAAGGAGAAAGAAAAAAAAAAAAAGGAGAGGAAGGAAAAACAAACTCTAAGTTGGTGTCCTCCTAACCAGCCCCACTTTGGTCAACACCACGCGGGTCGTTTATCAGTATAATGGATCTACAGACAGCCTTAAACAATTGTCAAACATTCTTTTAAAAGCCATTAGTTTTTCAACTAATATATATCTGTTTTGTGCATTTGTTGAACCCTTCACTTGTCACTGAGAACGGCCTGTTAAGCTAAGCAGAGGCCTGATCAGTTTTCAGTGAGCGCTGAGCCTCAGGGTTCACCTGGGTCAGCCACAAGATTTATGAGGCCCAGTGCCAGTATCTGATTGGGACTGTTAGTGCTAAAGAAAGCTGACACTTCCTCCCTTTCCCTCCTCCTCAAGCTCAACACACAAAGTCCAGTGACTTAACTTGTACATTCCCACTGGCTGCCTAAGAGGCAGCAAAATTGATGACCTGTACAGACACCAAAGTGGACATCAATAAAAAAAGATGGATGTGAACGAGTGGAGTGACATGCCTCATTGCTGAGGGGACTGAGGAGGGGAGAGAAAAGGTTAAAAAAACACTAGAAAGTTATTTATATAAGCTTCAAGGACAAGGATTTTGTCACTACTTGCCTAAGGATTTGCTCTTACAATATTCTTTCCTCAAGCTTCTAACCTTCTCCGGTTGACACCAAAAAAGAGAGAGAGAGAGAGAGAGAGAGAGAAGAAGAGGAAAAGAAAAGAAAGAAGAAAAAAAAAAAAGAAGTCTGAAGTCTGGAGACCTCTGGTAATTCCTAGATCTTTTTATTTGTTGGCATAAATCCAGAAACTTTTATTACTCTTTTTTGGTCACAAAAATGTGACAACATGATATGGATAAAAACTCTTGAAACGTGCCAAAAAAAATGTAGGGTAACATTCTAAAAAGGGGCCAGGATTGACTAAGCATTGCCATTGTGCTTAACAAATAAGAATGGTTAAAAGCTGGGCGGATGGCATTTTCTAGAACCTAGTAGCTGTGAGTGCTCTGAAATAACCTGCTCATGTTGAAGCATCCCCCAAGGAACTTCCCAAACACATTAGGAATTATACTCATGAAGACGGAATCCACAGACTAGTTTACAAACGGGAAATGAATGAAAGTAACTGGATCAAACTTTAGTATACTAGACACATTCTATCTTAAAGGGCTTGTGAGAAAAATTATTTGGTAGCTTAGCTAGCTCTCCAAATTAGATCCAAAAAAAGACAAGTAAAATGAACAAAAGAATAATTTTCAGTATTTCTTCTCTCTCTCTTTTTAAATTATTTATTTATTTATTTTTTCAAGAGAGAGAGCATGAGCAGGGGTGGGGGCGCAGAGGGAGAAGCAGACTCCCCACCAAGCAGGGAGCCCAATGCTGGGCTTGATCCCAGGACCCCAGGATCATGACCTGAGCCAAAGACAGACTCCTAACACACTGAGCCACCTAGGCGCCCAACTCTCATTCTCTCTTGATGTGTTTACTTGGCCTCTAGGATGTTTTCTGCATGCTTATATATTATGTAAATGAGGTCTAAATCTAAAATGTGACCAGCAAGGTTGGGAGTGATTATGTACTCGGCTACAGCAGAAGAAATGGCAGAGTTCCAAGAGCACAGTGTTTGTACAGGACTGTTCCATCCTAACTCTGCCTTGATTTTGATGCTCCCTTTAGAAACATGGTCTGATAGTCTACTCTCTTACAGCAGAAGAAAACTGCAAAAACTATGAAATTAATTTTTAATAATTCCTGTTGTTCTGGATGATGATACTGTCTTTTATGTTGAGATAAAGCCTTATTAGGTTCCAGATCAAGAGAGTAAAAACTAATGCTGCCACACTATCCCTTTTGTGTGCAGAGACTGAGCTTGACATCTTTGAGAAAAGAGTTTGAAGTTCTTACCATTTCAGCAACACCAAGATGGGTCAATTTCACAGTCTACAATCTAATGCCTCTCATTGCTCTGAGATGGCAGTAGAGTATGTTTTACACTGAATCACAGCAGAACTTGTGACAAAGTGGAGGGACGAAGTCCTTATCCCCGGTGAATTTGTTTCCTAGCTTAGCATAGCCGTTCTGTCCAGAATCAAAAACTCTCACATGAGGGGATTCTGTGAGACCCACACTCTCTTCTGCCCAGTTGCTGACCCTATCAAACTTCCTAGGCACTGCTTCTCTGTATACATACAGCAACTTTTGAGCAGGAAGGTTTACTATCAAGGACAGAGTAATATCAGCCAGGTTTGGTTAGTCATTATTCCCATTCAAAAATAACATAGAGTTTGCCATCAAAAAATCTGTCAGAGGAAGCCTTTTCCAACCCTGATACTTTGTCTGATACCAACTCGGTTTTAAAGTCATACTAAACCCATCTCTCCAGGTTTCCCATGTGAGACTTCACATCTTCGCCCTTGGGATTTTCACAAACTCCTCACACAGTGGCTTTCCTCCAGGATCAACAAGCTACCCCTCATTTCTCTAAAGAGAGTCAAATCCCCACAGGGACTTCAGCAAGATCAGGAGGAAGGATTTACATCGGTGGTCTCAAGCTCAACTTAGACCTAAAGTAACTGCCAGCAGCAAAATGATGTGAGTTTATAAAATCCCTGATCTAACAGCATGTTAAGAGGGGTTTTAAGAGTTTGATTGTGAGCTACGTAGTTTCGTTTCCTCTAACATCAAACGTATTTTTGTTTCTTATGATCACTATTAGAGTCACAAAGTTTGGGGTTTTTTTTCCCCTTTCTTTAATGAAGACATGATAGAGGTATGAGAATCACCTAGCATAGTGTTTGGCATCAAGTAGCTTTTTAATGCATTTTAACTGACCTTCCCAGCTCCCTCTGGTCTTCTTTGTAGCTGAGCCATCATCCTCCTAGAGGATGGACTTTCCAAAGGATCTTAGCCAAAATATATAGCTCAACATTTTGACAAGTTAACCAAGAAGTCCTGAGTAAAAACCCTTACTTTCTCCAGAATATCTAAGAAAGTCTCTGAAATGTCCATCTTAGATCCTGACAGCTCCTCATCTTATTTAGATGCATAAGTATCATCGGAGACTTTGTCAAAAGATGGTTGAGAAATGGTGGCTACATTCCCTGCCCTAATCACTACATATGAGGTCATTCCAAAAGGTAGACTGGAGATCCAAGAATGACACTTCCAAGGGTCTCAGTGCCATCTATTTGAGAGAGAATTGGAGCTCTTAGAGGGTTAAAAGTAACCCTGATTCTTTGATGGCTAATTCTGGATCCTCTGCTGAGACACTTCTGATCTTCCATTAAACTGAAAACATAGATTTCCCATTAGCATTAGGAAGGAATATTCAAAAATTTCCTTCAGCTGCTCAGGAAAAGAGTCCACTGTGTCATTTGTTCTGAGACCTCTTGACTGAAAAAGTGTTAAGGAGACATATTTTAGATTATCTGAGTAAGGTGGAAGAATTCTTAAATTCTTAATTCAGGGTCAATGGTATGTGAGAGAAGATGCTCAGACCATTGGGACCGAACTGGGTTCTGCTACAAGTTTGTGGTTATCAAGCTCTGAATTCAGTCTGATGTCAGACAGCTCTAGAGGTTGACCTTGGTCTTCTCTGAGCTGGAAATGGATGTCAAGAGAAAGTAACTTCTTCTAGCCTCATAGGATCCTGGGAAGTGATATTCGAGGGTTCCTCCAGCTTGAGGCAAATAATTGGTTCTGCCTCACCTGATCTAGGAAAAAAAAATACTTTAAAGTCTCACTGGTCTCTCTTTATGCAACATAAAACTTTCCTGGAATTTAGAATCATAATGTTATTCTTAAAAATCAGGGATTTTACCAAAGAATGAATGCACCCTGGATATATAACAAACAGATTAAAAGCATTTTTATAGATAAACACTAAAAGTTTGCCAATTCTGAGATTGTTTTACTATTAGTTCTCTTTCCGTGAGGCAGAGAATCATAGTAAATGAATCAAATTACTGCCCTCTTATCTTTTGTTGATTTTTAATGTTATTTTTCAGTTTAAAAAGATCATCACAATTACACATGAAAACATCTAAAAAGTTACTAAGAATTAAATTAGGGAACCAAACAATGCTGAGAGTTTAATGAATCACAACTAAGTGAATCTTCTTGAATTCATTAATCAGTATAGATGTCACAACTGAAAAATTGAGTTGTAAAGTCACTATCTCAACCTAAATCTCTATTTTATGTGTCAGTATATAGTCACATACTTCATATTTTCCTTTACGAAGACAGATCATAAACTATCAATACCAGATATGCTATTAAGGTATCTCCCCATGGGATGCCTGGGTGGCTCAGTTGGTTAAGCAGCTGCCTTCGGCTCAGGTCATGATCCCAGCATCCTGGGATCGAGTCCCACATCAGGCTCCTTGCTCAGCAGGGAGCCTGCTTCTCCCTCTGCCTCTGCCTGCCACTCTGTCTGCCTGTGCTCGCTTGCTCTCTGACAAATAAATAAATTTAAAAAAAAAAATAAAAAAATAAGAAGGTGTCTTCCCATAAGATCAAAGTGTTTGAGACACCTTAATGCTGTAGTATATGCTCTATACCATTCAGGTATCTCAGAATTAAAACTTCAAAAAATCCATTGTCAAACTGTGTCATTACGAAAATACAGTTTTGTCAGTCTTTTTTTTTAAGATTTTATTCATTTATTTGATACAGAGAGAGAGAGAAATAGTGAGAGAGAGAGACAGCAGAAGCAGGGGCAAGGGCAGGCAGAAGGAGAGGGAGAAGCAGGCTCCCCACTGAGCAAGGAGCCCAATGTGGGGCTGGATCTCAGGACTCTGGGATCATGACCTGGGCAGAAGGTAGATGCTTAAATGACTGAACCACCCAGGCGCCCCAGTTTTGTTAGTCTTTAGCTGTTGACAAATATAGCATGGTCAGGACAGATCAGCCGAGAACACTTTTGAAGCTTTTGCTGTATTAAATGTTTGTTTACGGCCTAATCAGGCAAATTGATGCTGTCTGCTCAGTTGCTAGTGATTAGACATTGCTGGCACATAAGAACACCTTGCAGGGACCGCGGGGCTAGTCCTTAATAGCAATGAATCCTTTGCTATGCTCATACCACAAAGTAGTCTTTGCCACAATGATCAAAACACATCTGAATAAAACAAGCATTTGGTTTGGAAATTTCTTCTTTACCTATTTGAACTCTACCAAGTGAAATATTTATTTGGTAAAATTATTATTTGATAAGGAAAATATTTTCCATGGCAGATGCAATTGAAGATCTCCTATTTTTAAAATGGATGTAGAATCTTAGTTACTTTCAAAGAGAAAGTAATGGGGTGCCTGGGTGGCTCAGTGGGTTAAGCCTCTGACTTTGGCTCGGGTCATGGTCTCAGGGTCCTTGGATCAAGCCCCGAGTCAGGCTCTCTGCTCAGCGGGGAGCCTGCTTCCCCCTCTCTCTGCCTGCCTCTCTGCCTACTTGTGATCTCTGTCAAATAAATAAATAAAATCTTTAAAAATTTTTAAATAAAAAAATAATAAAAATGTTAAAAATAAACAAAGAGACTACTATTACTGCTTATTATTTATAAACATCATCATCATTATTATTACTTTTGTAGGAAGAAAAAGGAGAAGGAGGAAGTGAAGCAGGAAGAAAGAAGAGGAATGCATCTCTTTTTTGCTCAGAATAATTAAAGGCTTTTCATTAATACCCAGTAAAATTTGCATCTTACTTCTTCCTGAGACTCTTTAAGTAGTTCATGGAAACCACCTGATAATAATTTGGGGCAAATAATATAACCAAAGTGAAAAGATGGCACTCACATGACTAATTTAATTCAATGGGCACCTACCTTGGTCCAGTAAAGAGATTCATGTGTAATTAGTAGAACAAAATAGAGTGCCCCACTCTGTTCACATAATCTGTTCGACTATCTTCATAATCAACATGGCCCATCCCACCTAAATTTAATGTGCAGCTGCTCATAACCATTAAGACATTTGGTGGTTACAACAGCCTTCTTGGCCATGCTGACATCCAGTTTATACTTTTCCCCCCAGACACAGCCAACATTCAAAAGCACAGAAATTATTCTTCTTTTTTTTTTTAAGATTTTATTTATTTATATGACAGACAGAGATCACAAGTAGGCAAAGAGGCAGGCAGAGAGAGGGGGAAGCACGCTCCCTGCTGAGCAGAGAACCCGATGCAGGGCTCGATCCCAGGACCCTGGGATCATGACCTGAGCCGAAGGCAGAGGCTTTAACCCACTGAGCCACCCAGGCGCCCCCAGAAATTATTCTTTTTAAAAAAATTACTTTGGACTACTTGTTCTATTCTGCTGTAATAAAACAAAAGTCTATATTGCAGACTCTGGTAGTACTTTGCATTGTCTGTACCCAGGATGACTTGTCACAATTCTGTTGTGACTCCCGATTTCATTCAACAAACGACACTTACACCTCAATAAACAGCAAGTCTGTATATTCGACGGGAAAAGAACATGCGGAGATAGGGGGGACACAGTTTCTAAAAAAAACACAAGAAAAAAGAGAAAAGCCTGCAGTGCAAACTAGAGAAGAGGATTTTGCCCCCTATTCCAAAGGGTTGCTTCTGTCACCAAGTCTTTTTTGTTTCCATGAATTTTTTTCTATTAAGATCTGCTGGGGAAATAAAAGCAAAGGGTAGGGCAGAATTTGCTGGAGATGACAGATAGCTCTTCCTTAATGACTTTTAAAAGAAAAGTGGCATCTCAAGTCTTATTCTGTGGAACACAGAAGGAATATGCTAAGCAATGCTATAGATTTTATCTAGCATACTCATTTTGCTTATTTGTGGAAATATTATTTTACTATTACAATTATTGACACATTTCTAAGGAGCATATCTATTAAGTTATTTTATCCTTTCTAAACTATTATTAAGGATGAACGTCCTTAGAGCGAAGCCTCTGGTCAGTAAAAAGGGAAATTCACAACTAAATAAACTGTTTGTAGTATATATAAGGGAGTTTTCTTCAGCTAAAGGAAATTTCCATTAAGAATATGGAAACTTGGGGCTCCTGGGTGGCTCAGTGGGTTAAAGCCTCTGCCTTCGGCTCAGGTCATGATCCCAGGGTCCTGGGATGGAGCCCCACATCGGGCTCTCTGCTCAGTGGGAAGCTTGCTTCCTCCTCTCTCTCTGCTTGCCTCTCTGCCTACTTGTGATCTCTGTCTGTCAAATAAATAAATAAAATCTTAAAAAAAAGAAAGAATACGGAAACTTAAGTTTGCTACTTTATGGGAGGTATTCTATGAAATATTTCCTATGAAAATTAAACAAAGTATATCTACCTCAGTGAAGTTACAAGTTAAAAAACAAACAAACAAACAAACAAAAAAAAACCAAGCACCTGTTAATATACCTTCATCCCTTCTGCACATAAAATTACTTTTTTTTTTTTTATGATATACATTCACTGAAAACAAACAAACAAACACAACCAGCAAGGCCAGTATTAACCATAAGTAAAATTCTGGTGCACAATCTTCCAGATAGAATATAGGTAAGAAGCTTCTAGATCAGATTTTTAGTTAGAAGAACAAGCCCAATTACATTTTCTTATTTATCCTATTGACCCTCTAAACTTTTTTTCAACACTTGAAAAGATTAGTGTTTTATTTTAAATTGATCCAACTCTATACAGTGTGTTTTGTGGGAGACAAAGACCAGGAGACTCTCTTTTCCTGTGTCTTTAAACTAGTATATAACTTCTGTTTAAGGGCCTAGTGACAACTGTAATGGATAATTTACAACCTCCAGGGCTTCTGGATTAAATAACAGAGGTTCTGTAAACCAACAGGCTTCAGACTTCGGTGAAAGCACCAGTAATTTGTTTATTGCCCTTTCTCAGTTCCTCAATTACAATTGATCTCTGCTAAACAGTCTAGCGTTGCTAATTGTTGGGCAAGGGGGAAAATAACTTAATCTTTATAGGCATCTTCCAGCCTAGTATTTGTCCTTATTATTCCATGCCATAATCTCACCTAAGCACAGATAGATGGAATCCACACACCTAGCTGAGACAAGTACTTTTGAATTTAACTTGTAACAACCAAAGTTGAAGGAGCTGTGTTTGGAAGAGAGGAAAGGGTGACTGATTGGATCTGATACTGAGCCAATGACAGACAGACAAGAGTACTTGATTAGCGTTCCTGTCCTGCCAGATCAGGGATCTGAATTCTACTGATAGGAGTTTAATCAGGACTTAATCTCCTTATCATGTCTAGGTGTTGACCAACTCTAAGTACTTAACAAAACACAGAACCCCTACAGGCATTTCCCCTTCAAAGCCTAAAGGACACAGTTAGGTGTCTCCTATCTTATTTTTTTTCCATTAATAGTGTTGAAAAGAAATACTTGTCATCATCCACTAAGCATGTCCTAATTTAACCTGCTTAACTCCTGAACTGTTTGTTTAAAAAGGTTTGACTTATTTATACTAAACCTTCATTTTCTTGACCCACCAGGTTAGAAATTGGAAATATGCTTTACACATGCATGTGTGTAGGTGTGTAAAGCATGTCCTAATTTACACTGTTTAACTTTTGAATTGTTTTAGAAAGCCATGTATTTATTCAAGTCTTTTTTTTCTTGACCCAATGTTTTCAAAATTAAATATATATGCACACACACATACATGTTTGTTTGTATAGCATGTACTTTAAATTCCAGCTTCTCGTTCTAAGGCTGTATCTCCCTTGAATGTCCAACTGAACAAGTAGTACATTAAAAGGCAAAGCAAAATTGTCCTTCAAATCCTTCCAACATTATACATTACAGGTAAAGTTCAATGACAACTTTTGTCTGTCGCTCCCTGACTTAGTGAACCTTCATTCCACTTTGCCATATTAAAGTTCTTCCTTTAATCTTTACAGCAGCCTAATAAGAGAGAGTAGGAATGTTTACTGTTTGCTTGCTCTAAGGTAAAACTGCTTATTTCACTTGAAGATATCCTCCTGAAGACTGTCTAGCCATAATTTCTTTTTGATTGCCCAAACGTAAATATTGTATGCAAATTGTCTTTATGTCTCCACTACTTTCTAAAAAATTAAAGTAAAATTAATGAAATTGACAATAGAAATAAATAAAACTACACAAACCAGATATTACAGATCTAGAAATGAGAATTTATCTGGGGTTTTAATATCTGATTAGTATTTTAATTATTTCAAGTATATGATAGTCTACTTAATTTTCATGGCAGCGTATAATCAAAATAATGCACAATACCTCTATTTTGTCTAATGTACTTCAACTGGAAGATCGAAGTCTTAGGGACAAAGATGTTTTACTATTTGGAAATATCAGCGAACTCAAATGTTCAACTCAATGTAAATTAATCCTAAAGAAATTATTTAGAATCAAATAGATTTCAAATAGTATTTTAAGATTCCTCAGTTATTTTGTTATTTACATTTTGTTCAACTTGAAACACTATACTTGGGAGCTTTATTTTTATTTTGTCTTCTCTGAAATAAGTTTATTCATTTCTAGCTTTCAGTAGCACCATGAGACTAAGTCAAATCAGGAGTAAATATCCATCTACCCCTGGGGTAGTCAAATATGATTGGTTGATTTTAGAGGATATTCCCATTTGAAAGAGAAAATTGAGAACAACTATACAGACAGAAGATAAGGAAGACAAAAGCATTTTCTATGTTGCTTCAATTTTCAAGGAAGGCTTTTCTGCAATTTTATTTTTTTATGAAAATTTCTACAAATATCCTTAAACATTACATTATCTCACTAAACTCAGAAAGGAGATCTATGATAAATGCCCCTGTACTGTCATATACATAATATTGTAAAAGTTAGGCTGTAAATAAAACTAACCCTTTTTAAAAAATACATATTAAAGATATTTTAGAAGTACACTTCAATAATGCATTTTCAACAAATATATAACAGAAAACTTGATTTATGCAAATAATGTTCTAATCTCGGAATTGCTTTTAGATAGGATTCATTAAATTTCAGTTTGGAAAGATTGTGTGTCTCAAAAAAAACGGGCAATATTGAGCTAAATAACAACGTTGGCTAACCAGCACTGAGGCATAAGCAGGGAAAAATAAAATAAAAGTCTATTATTTTTTTACTATGAATGCTTTCTAAAGTAACTCAGATGCTTCCATTTTATTTGGATATTGCTTTTTGTTTCCTCTATTAAGTAGTGCTTAAAAACCACAACTTCAGTCAATCAGTAAACAGGATCATTACTTCTAAGTGTTTCAGATTCTAAATCAAGGGTTTCATTTAATTTTCCTAGCAGAATAATGCATATAGATGAGGATGTCAAATTGCAAATAACCTGTATTAGAATAGCGTTTACAGTGCTTATGGTAAGTAATCAACATTATTGACTTAGCTCAGGGATTTAAAATGCTGAAAAACACTAACAGAATAAATTGATTGGAAGAACAGAGAAGTATATCACTGTGTTAAAGATTTGAAATGAAAGTGAAACGCATTATATGATTTTGTAGTTTAAAAGTACATGTGCATATATAGATATGCACGTAGATGGATAATGTGGGCATTATTGATTTAAACTCTCTATTGGGATTAAAGGGAGAATGCCTAGTTTCGTTTCAATGGTAATGTTGGCATTCATTATCAATATGATAAAATACAAATTGGTGGCTCTGTAATACAGATTTAATGCCCCTGCTGAACTTTTTTCCATTAGCAGCTAATGGCTATTCCTGTTTACCTTCTATGACTCCAAATGCTCATTCCATCTTCTTTTCTGTGATCATAATGGTTATACAGGAAATGATTTTGCTAAAAATGAAAATATCCTATTTTATTTTAAAAATGATAGAACTTGCATCTGTAAACATGACTTTAATCTATGCCTTCCATGATGTGTCAGCATTCTCAAAAAGAATCTTGTTCTGAGTTTATAAAATAGAAATGAAACATCTCATAACTTGAAATAGTAAGAAAAAGACTTGTTGCAATTATTAAAGTGAAACAGTTCACTCTCAGAATAGCTTATATTTTGAACATATATACATAAAGTGAGCATTTCTTTTCCATTATTAAAAATCTTTTTATCATGATAAACAAATCTATTCATTAAATTGCTTTTCTCTATATAGCAATAGTTTATTTTTAGGTTGGCTTTCAACTACTAAGTTGGATTTATTTTAAAGAAGGAAGAGTACAAAAACTCTTATTAATTTATTTTAATTAAGTCCATTACAATAATTCCTGGGGAGAAAACAATTAAACATTGAATAAGGAACAATAAAAATCAAGTTCATTTCCTCTTTGCAGTTGAGTTCCCTTAGTCATCTCTTTTTCTCAAAATAAAGCCTTTAAGTTTTATAGATTTTTCGGTGAAATAGCATAGTTTAAATGAGGTTATAATACTAATACTTAATATTATTGCACATCTACTGTATACCAGATGCCATTCTAAGTACTTAATGTACTCAGATAATTATCCCAAACTTATGATATTAAAGAGATGATCCAATTTAAAAATGGACAAAGGATCTGAATAGACATTTATCCAAGGACATACAAATGGCCAATAAACACATAAAAGATGCTCAAGATTATTAACTATCAGGGAAATGCAAATGAAAATCATAATGAGATACCGCCTCACACCGCTACGGCGGCTATAATCAAAAAGACAGGTAAGAGCAAGTGTCGGTGAGGCTGTAGAGAAATCGAAACCCATGTAACACGGCTGGCAGGGATGGAAAATGGTGCAGTACCTGGCACTTCTTGAAAGATTAAACATCGGGTTACCATGTTTTATGATCCAGCAATTCCACTCCCTAGGTATGTACTCAAGAGAAATGAGAACACAAGTTTATACAAAAACTTGGAGAGAAGTTTATAAATAGCCAGAAGGTGGGAATAACCCAAATATCTATTAGCAATAAAATACAATATATCCATCCAAGAAATATTACTTGACAATTAAAAGGAATTAACTGCTGATAAATGCTGTAATATAGATGAACCTTGTCACTACTATGCTAAATGAAAGAAACTAGACACAAAAGATATTTCACATGATTTCACTCAGATGAAATATCTAGAATCAACAAAGTTATTAAAACAGTAGGGAAGTAGCTGCCTACGACTGATGAGGTTTGGGGAATGGACAGTGACTACTACTGGGCATGAGATTTCTTTTGAGGGTAGTGAAAATGTTCTAAAATCGGTTGGGGCAAACACTGCAAAACTCTGTGAATATATTTAAAAGCCAGTGACTTGTACACCTCAAATGGGCAAGTTGTATGCAGTGTGAATTATATCTCAATAAAGCTGTTTTATATATTTTAAATATATTTATATCTGCATAACTTTTTTTCTCTCAAAGACACAAGGACTGTATAGAGAAGTTAAACAACTTGCCCAACATGACAGTAAGGGGTATCCTGAAATGAACCTGTGGCATTTGATTCCAAAGTCCACACACACCCCACTAAGCTTAATGATTCTGCGGATGGTAGTTTTGCTCCTCGTGTGTTGATTGATTTTACTTTAATAAAATATTTTGTTTAAAAAAGAAATCACTCCCCAAAATAGCTCCAAATGAAAGTTTTCTCAGTTACCACTGAAGGGCTGTTCTTTCTATAATAAGAAAATATGGCCTATGATAAAAAACAATATTAACCAAGACATTTCAAGGTATTAACACAGTTTATTCTGAACGTCCATGTTCTTAAGAAATCAGGACAATCTGCAAGGAATGGCACATATTCAGTAGCTAGCCTCAACAAACCCATTCTCCACAGATACTGAGAGTTTACATTTGTATTACTGTAACCCCAATGATTTTCAGTTATCTAATCACGTTTCTTAACCCAGAAAAAAAAATGCCAAATGTCAAAACGTACTTGTTATGTTATTATAGGTAATTTCTCTTTTCACTTAAGGATTTTGTTGAACGGCTTTTGGAAACACAGAATGGATTCACAGTACTTTCCAGCTAAGGAAACTGAAAGACCTTCTAGCAAAATTGTGCAGCTGGAGAAAACGTCACTCCAAAAAGTGAAATCATTGGTAAAGTCACTAGATCCCATAGCAACTAAAACTAAAGGCATCATAATTAACATCTTCACAATAATAACAAGAGAAATAATCAGCACATATTGAAAATATCTCATAGGTCAGGCAGTGCAACCACACATGTCTTCCTTATATCATTTCACCTTCGGAGCAAGTGTAGGTACCATTACTATTTCTATTACACAAATAAGAAAACTGAGGTCTAGAGAAGTTAAGCAACCTGCCCGAATGATCGAGCTAGCTGCAAGTGGTGAACCCGCAAGTGAAATCCCAGGCTTTCTGATCTGTTCTTAAACCCCACGCTATACCTTAATCACGATCAATTCAGCAATCTCTTTTTTATTAAAAATAAATATTAGGAAAGCTAACACATTATCAGAAACACCCACTAAAATATGAATCATATAATAAAAGTGAATCATAAAATAATTATTTGTTCATATTATATTTATTATTTTCATTTATTATTACATTTATTACATTTATATTTTATGAGATAAAATATAATACAAGTGAAGCATAAAATGAAATTTATCATCATAAAAAGAATTTATTAGCCAGAATTTGGACTCAAAGAGATATTGTGACAGATTATAACCTTCATCCCTAAACAATATATAATGGCAATAAACTGTTTTCTCATCCTGCTGCATAAATCAGGCAGATTTATACCAGAGAAATACACTTGTGGTAAATAATACACAGTTAATTTAATACCTTTTTGGAAGTTATTGGTGTGCCTTTTAACAAAGACTGTGCCTCCAAAAATGATGAAATCAAATTACTTTGAAGACCCAAAGATTAATTACTCATGACACACAACATGGAAACTGCTGCAGGAGGAGACATAGGAGCACTGATGTCTTTCCAGCTGTGCACAGCTCACCTAGTCACTCAACACTCCTCTCTGCCTGGAATGACCTCTCTCCTCTCCTGCCCACATCCCTACCAATGCCTGGTCCTCTCCCCTTGCGATTCTCCTCCTCCAGCCCTGAGCCCCTGGAGACAATTATGAACTAGAGTTGCCCTGTCTGCATTTCAAAGATAATTCCTTAGGCCGAACATTACTCCTGCCATAACTTACATACTAATCATATGTAACTAATCATGTATTTTATTGACTTCAGGTTGTCTTTACGTGTTTGTTTTTTCCTCTGCCTCAATGATCATACGCTTCCTGTGAAGAAAGATGCCAAACTTCTATTGATTTGTCACCTAAATTTCACGAAAGCTGCATGCATGCTAAAATGCTTACAGACTTTAATGTACAAGACAGTGAACAAAGGCAAAAAAAAAGCAAAAAACAAAAAAAAACCTGTTTTTCCATTTTTGAATTTCACATCTATCCCTGGGATACTTCCTAGAGCATGCCCCTGGGGCTCTGCCAATTCCTGACCTGTCATCAGGCTGTAGACTCCTCTGCTTTCAGAACTGACCACAGCCATTTCAGACAGAAAATCCTGCTAGAGATAACAGGACCTAATAATAATAACAACAACATTAATATATAATAACAATATAATGGCATTTGTATCACTACTTTTTCCTTTGTAAAATGCAATCTATTTATTTACATCTGGATTGATAAGATTTGTATATTTATTAACCGTAATTCAAAAATCTTGGTTTGGGGTCCAACCGCACTCCCCTTAAAGAAATAAGATACTAGGGCTGTAATATCCTTTATTTTTTATGAGACATTTTAACGTTTTAGATGGAAATAATGGTGTTCCAAATTGGCAATTCTGAGACAGAAAAGCTACTTAAAGAGCCATGGACTCTCAACCATATATGGATAAATAGAGAACAGTCATCGAATCCCCCTGACCAATATATTTATAGGGGAAATAATGTCATTTGCCCATTTGATCTTCTTTCACTTAAACCCAAGAAGTATTAGGATTTCCATTCATTTCTGCTGGATTGGAACACTTCGTTCTTCCGCTGCAGGCTGGACCGGGGAGCTGCTCCACAAAGAAGCAACACAGAGCCTTGTTCTCCTCGCGTGTTATTGCCACTGCTGCTTCAGGTGCTCAGAGGAGCTACGCCTGGGTTGTCTCACATTGCGCTTACAGGCATTTATTGGGGATCATTACCCCCAGCAGCTAGAGGATCCCTGTCTTCATATCCTGCAAGATCCCCCAGTAGACACAAGTTTGTATGACCCCTGGGGTGAGCATCCTATTCATGACGAGGGCTCCATCCACGGTGTGGTAGGTGGGGCTCTTCTGTAAGTCCTGTCCAGACCATGTCATGCAGCTAGAACCACATTCACTGGGTTTTCTGTTCTCCTACCTGCTAGTCGTCTTTATATGTTTTGCTCAGTACCCTTAAATAATTCCTAAACTGAAAGGTTTATGTGCAATACAAAATTTGATTATTCTAGATTATGGCTAATTGTCAAGAAGGAAGGAAGGAAGGAAGGAGAAGAGAAGAGAGGGGAGGGAAAGGGGAGAGAGAAAGAGAAAGAGAGGAAAGAAAAGAAAGGACAGGAAAGGAGAGGAGAGGAAGGGAGGAGGAGAGAGGGAGAGAAGAAGAGGGAGGGAGAGAGAGAGAAGAAAGGAAAGAAAGAAAGGAAGAGAAAGAAAGAGAAATAGAGAAAGGGAGGGAGGAAGGAAGGGAGAAAGAGGTAGTCCTTAAGAAATTCAAAAGCTCTTGTGATTTCAATTAGATTTAGACCGGGAAGAATTTTGTGCACCTTCGCAAGACCAAATTTAGAGAAAAAGAAAAGAGGTATATTAAGTAGATTTTCCCCTCCAGGAATTTTTGATACTATTTTATTGAAATAAGAAAGTATAAAATGTAAACTGCATTATAGTTTCATCATTTGACTCTAAATATCAGTCTGCATTTGAAATGCATTTTATCAGTACTACAGGTTTCCAATCTTTTATCCCCAATTCTAAAACCCAAACAGATCTGAAAACCAAATATTTTCATAAGATAATTCCAAAATTCCTGTGGTGGCAAAATGTGACTCAAATTACATGAACTAATTTAACCATTTAGTGTGGGTGCTCCTACGTTTTATTTAAGAATATTTGTAAGTTTGATTTCTGGATATTGCCTCAGACCCTGCCAGCAATGCACAGAATACATGGTACACACACTCTATGAAGGCTAAAAACTCTAAATTGTAATAACACATCTGCCCTCAAATTTTCCATATAAGGGATCATGGACTGATAACTACATAGCTAAATGTTAGTAGTGACTTAGAAACTATGCCTAATGTGTGTGTGTATATACGCTTAAATATATATATATGTGTATATATATATATATATACACGTTCATGAACACACACAGATGAAATAACAAGAATGAGAAGAAAAACAAAGACTACATTGAACTTCAATCTGTATTGATTCTTGTATTGTAGAGAAGAAAACTGAAAACATAATAAATGAACAAAAGCAGGGTATTAGCTAAATATATTCAGGCATGTCTCTAAAAGAAACCCAGGAAACCTTACGAACGACACTACTGTGGCGTATTTGGGGACATGGAAATGTTCACTGAACGTTATTAAGAGAAAAGCAGGTCACCAACAGTTTGACTAAAATCCAAACTTCATAAAACTGTGTACGTTCACACATAGAAATTAACGTGAGCAAATGTGTAAAAAGAGACCAGAAATGGTTATCCCTGGATGATAATTATTTTTCATGGTTTTTATTTTCTACCCTTTGGTTTTTCTTTAGTTTCTTTTTCTACCATATTGCCCCTGTGTTTTTTGAAGCTTTTGTTTTGTTCCTAAGAAACACCAAGTAGACATGAAACAAAAGAAACTAGATAAATGCTTTAAACACACACACACACACACACACACACACACACACACACACACAAAACTGATGATAACTGCACCTCAGATGCTAAAAATTGCTTGCCCTTCTCTGGCCGCGTACATGAAGAGCTGGTGTGGTGTTTGTATGCTCTGGTGGGTAAGAGTTCACTTCATGAAAAGAGAATTATGTCGAAAAACACAGAGAAACTTTAGCATTTCTGGGCTGTGCTTTGTATACAAAGATGATGTTATTGACTCCCTGACACTGAGGAAACATCAGTATTTCTTCATGGCTGCAATTACCTAATTTGGGAAATGAACCAGACACCATAGCTTCATCGAGATGATAGCTGTGGACGTAAAGTGCTGTGGCTGCCATTTTTTTTTTTTTTCAGTTTTGGGTTTTTTTTTTTTCCCTGCAGCAAAGCAATAGTGTATAGTCCTAAACTCCCATGCTCTTCAAATTGTCTATGTCCTTTAAATAAACAGCATTTCCAGTTAGGAATGTAAATCTCACTCTCAGGGCACTATGTGTGGCATCACCTTTGGGGTTAGAATACAGTATTCTGAAAAGCATATAAAATACTATCAAAAAGTGCTACGGAACAGGATACATTTTTCACAGTGGGAAGAAGCCATAAAACTAGAATTTTTTGTGTAAATTTTATCCTCAAACTTTGAAGGCCAATCTAAATATTGATCTAAACTGCCCATACTGATCTCCAGGTCTCCAGGCCACATAACTCCATAGGCAGAGTAATTCCTTCTACTATAGGGGCTTTTAGTCAAGGCTTGAAAGTATTTTGTTAATGTATAGGTAAATATCTTTAACATATATAATCTATTAAATCTCTTTAACATATATAATCTCTCCATTTTATTAAGCTCAAAGCACAGGTCTTGCCCTATCCTTCAAGAACCTCTATATGACTTGGGAAGAACAAATACTTATTTCAGGAAAGTTAAGTCATAATACAAAAATTCAAAGTAATGGGCATCAAGAGAGGTCTCAAGGCTGCACATGACGAAATGCCCAATGTATGCAAGTACTTTTAGGTCAGAGCACTGTTGATTCCTGAGGTTTGGAATGCATAATGCAAGAGCTTGAAGGAGGCAAAGCTGTGAAAGAGGCAGGGCTTCAAACATGCCTTGAAGAAGTTGCAAGGAATGAGCAGAGAGGAGGATGCACATACCAGATGGGGAAAATAGTATTAGTCAAGATTCAGAGACTTACGAACAGGGATAATGTCATACCTAGGGTTCCTTGGAGGGCCACTATCAACCTGGCACTGTTATCTCATTTAATCCTCACAGAAACTCTAGGAGATTGGTACCACCATGACCCCATTCATGACCACGCTATCTAAAATGGCCTTCCTACCATTCTCATCCTCTGTCTCCTGCTCTCATATTAGTCTGATTCATTCTCTTCGTGACCGTGTCATTATGGAAACATATCTCACTCATTACCTTGTTTATTTCTTTAATGCAAGCTCCAGGAAGGCTGAGACTTGTTCAAGCACAACATGCCTAATGCCTGAAAGAATTCCTGGCTCAGAGTCACAAACAGCACGTATTTACAAATCATCTCCAATTACAATCATCTCCTTTTCAAATGAGGACTCCAACACATTGAGAGGTGGAATAACTAGCCCAATGTCTCATAGTCAGGATTGGAACTCAGGTCTCTCTTTACTCTAGAACTATAAACTACATAATCCACCGCCCCCCACACACTGAATCCTTAGAAAACAACAAGCAGGCTCCTTTTGGAGAACATATAAATTTTCTTAGATTTCTTGTTTTATTTATTTACTGTTCACTGCATTCTATTGATAAGGATGGTTACAATGGTTACAAGAATGATTACAATGGAAGTTGAATGTCAGACTATAAATCTGGGGAAGTCGGGCACTGATTTCCAGGTTAAGATTTCTGAATTGTATTATGATAAAATATTATAGAATGTAAACAAATTTGGGAAAGTCAGTATATATCATGTTTATAAATTGGAAGAAGACTAAGCCTAAAACCAGAACCTGAAGAGATTGCCATGGCCAGTAGTGAGTGTATTCTTCAAGTCTAGACTAGGTTTTTAGCAGTATATGGGCAGAAGTGAAAAAATACAAGCAGAATTACAGAGAAATTCTAATTTTTGTCATGCAAGTCTCTGTCTGCAAAGTTTCCCACCCACTTCTTCTCAATGGGAATCTTAGCCTTCAAAACTTGTATAAATCTAGACTCTTCTGGGATTCCTTCTTATGTAAGTCCTCCAATAATTCTAATCCCAAGGCCTTTGACGCACTTTGCCCACATTCTTATAGTGTCATGTTGTAGTGTTATATGGTTAACGACGCAGAGAAGGAAACTGAAATGTAGGTCTGAGAACTCCTTGAGAGCAGGAAGGAGATTTTATTCATCTATTTATCTCCAGCATCTACCCCAGTCTCAGCTGGCTGTGACTCCAGCCTAGCATTCATAGCACCGCTAAGCAGATACCCTGAGTTTCTCAGGCCTCGGTGGGAAAGAGAGGTGGCCATTCTGACAGAGAGACGTGCCTCAAAGAGGGGAAGAATGACAAGTCC
The DNA here is from genome assembly GCA_004024625.1 of Mellivora capensis. Lineage (NCBI taxonomy): Eukaryota > Metazoa > Chordata > Mammalia > Carnivora > Mustelidae > Mellivora > Mellivora capensis. The sequence continues at coordinate 42,179 of PISX010010010.1, read as the reverse complement.
AATTTTAGACACTAAATAGCTGAAGGGATAGCTGGGAAATCCAGTTGGAATGCTCCTCTAGAAGTAAGAGGTAGGAGGCTGAAGTTGTGAAAGCTAAGGTTGAGAATGTGGGATTTAAGTCTCATTCACATAAAGATAAAAGTTGAAGATGTAACCCCGAAATTCAAAGCAGTTGTTAACAAGAGACCAAAGAGCTAAGAGCTAAACTGTGGGCTAACCCCTCATGGAGGAAGCAAAGGGAGACAGAACGACCCTGTGGAGGAACACAGAAGGAGTGAATACAGTAGATCTTCCTCGTCTAATTAAATGCAAATTCATTTTACAAAGCTTCTCTTTGCAAGGAATACTGTGTTTACTTCTTTCTATATTCAAACTTCAGCTTCTTTGAAAGTAAATATTGGTAGATCAAGTTTCCCTTGCCCTCTCTGTCATGTTATTGTCAAATTGTGAGTATTTTTGGCATCTAAATGTATGTTGGCGACTCTCGGGATACGGTGTACAGATTTCCATCTGATCAGATATCACATCCATATCGCAAATCAGAATACGCTGATTAAAAAGACATTGTGCAAGCTTCAATAATTTCTCTTGATTATCATTAACCATACATATTGCATTTTTTAATTATTCTAACAGATACTCAGTATCAACAGATTGTAATTCACTAGCAAGGTATAAAATAGGCATTAAAACTATTTCTAAACTATCATTTAGGATGATGTATGAAGCATTTCACATACCAGCAGACTAAGTATCATAAAATATTAGTCCAGTACTAACATAGTCATTAATACTCCTCTTTAACAAAAGGCAATTTCACAGCCTCATTTACCAACTGGAATATCCCAAGTCTACTTCATAATTAAGCTTTTTATTCATCTCTGTAAATTCCATTTAGTGCTTTTTGGCAATTTCTTAACCTAAATGCCCTAGATGTTGTTAAATTGGATTAATAGCTTTATAAGTAATATATATAATGTGTATATATTTAACTGTAGGTGATTTGACTTGCATTGTAGCAATCACTTTTTTTAATGCCCTATTATATGCTTAGAATTTATTTTATTGCAACTAATTTTGAACTTCAATATTTTGCAACCACTCTTTATGATGTTAGTTTTATAAATAGAAAGATATGGGGAACTGGGGGTTGTGGTCAGCCTTAGCTCTTCTCACATTGTTTTGGCCTGAGGCATGCCTAAGGATAGAATCATTTCAGGTGGATTAGAACCCAGATAAATAACCATAAAAATCTTGCAACAATATCTCCCCTTTAAAATTATATATTTCCAACTCTTTTCAGTGTGGATGGAGTATCAGAGTAAACAACTTCATTAGGCATGTGAAAGCACATTTTAGGGAAAGTACATTTGGCTGAAAATTATAAGCATCTTTCTGCATCAGCCTTTTTTGAATTTAAGGACAATCTTTCAATTAACTGAGCCTGCTCCTACATACTAAAATTCAGTCTGAGTTAACAGCAGTTTGATTGGACATTCAGAATTACAGCTTCTGGAAGTTCTTAAAAGGTCACCTACTCCTTCTCCCTGCACTTAAGCAATTAAAATTGCACTTAAATATGGAGTGAAAGGACAGAAAAGGAAAAGCAGATTTATTGAAGACAAACAATAGGCCGAGCACTGTGGGTTCCGAGATGAATAAGTCAAGACCCCATCTCAATGAGTTCACAGACTAACTTGGTTTATGGCTATATAAACAACTGAAATAATGCATGTATAATTTTTGCATAGTGCCTGGCACATAAGTGCTCAGTAAATAGTCCTTATTTTAGCTCGTAATAAAGTGCTCACCAAGTGTAGGAAGTCATCAACCTAATGTACAAAATTTCAAAGAAAACATGCTCACATTCTAGTGTGGAAGATCTCAAACCAAAATGATTTCTTTCATTCATTCATTCATCCATCCATTCACTCATTCATTCTTGAAAGGCATTAATTACAGTGTGATGACTAAGAGAACAGACTCCAGTGACTGGCTTCCAATCTAACTCTACCACATAACCAGCTGTTCCCTCATCGGTAAAACATGGATGTAGCTACTTTTCAAGGGCATTTTGAGGGTTGCTGGATTTCCATGATTTAATATGTACAAAGTGCCTAACACAGAAAAAGTGCTTAAAAAAACCCAGAGATTATTACTTTCATCACAGATGTATAAAATGTTTACAGGGCAAAGTAGTAGGTGTCCTTGGGGACCAGAAAGAGTACACCCTTTGCCCCAGCCACACCCTCACTGTTCTACCCTCATTCTCTGCACCACTCACACAGCCAGCTTTGGCATCCTTGACCTTGTTACAGTTTGCTCCTCTAGCCCGTGACCTTCGTTCATACTGCTCCTTCTGCCCGGACAACTCCTTTCTTTTTCTATACAATTCATATGAATTCCTCATATTCAGGTTAACTATCCCTTTTTCTGAGAAGCTTTTCCTGAATGTTTAGTTTAACCCTTGTTTCTTCGTGCTGGTATCTCAAAGCTGGGTTCCTTCGCTACACTTATGTCAGTCTGTAATTATTACAGGATACTTTGGTCAATGTCTGACTTCCCTACTAGAGGATAAGCTTGATGAGGGCACTCATCTTGCCTGTTTTTCTCAAGAATGTATCCCAGATCCTAGCACAGTGCACAGTGAAGTGCACAGTAATCCTTCAATAAATATATACTGAAAGAACTGAAGAATGTACTCACTATTTTCTGATTTTTCCTTAAATAATTTATTTTATTATTTATTTGACAGAGAGATACACAGGGAGAGAGGAAATGCAACCAGGGGGAGTGAGAGAGCGAGAAGCAGACTTGCTACCAGGGAGCCCAATGCACGGCTCAATCCCAGGACCCTGGGATCATGACCTGAGCCAAAGGCAGAGGCTTAATGACTGAGCCAGCCAGGTGCCCCACCATTTTCTAATTTTAACAATATAGAATCTACTACTTTACATCTTCTATAATGAAGGCAAAAGTCAGGTTAATGAGGCTAAGAAAGAGGCTGTATAGTTCCACTCTCTCAATTTTTAAAACAATCTTATGAAATTGAGAGTACCATATGCATTTTTTTATTTCTGTATAATAAAATATTTATTTTATTTATTTATTTGTCAGAGAGAGAGAGAGATAAGGAGAGAGAGCATACAAGCAGGGGGAGCAGCAGGCAGAGAGAGAAGCAGGCTCCCCAGTGAACAAGGAGCCCAGTGCAGGACTCAATCCCAGGACCCTGCGATTATGACTTGAGTGGAAGGCAGACACTTAACCGACTGAGCCACCCAGGCATCTCCCATATGCATTTTCCTAATGAAAAAGTTTGGCCTAAGAGGATCTAAGTAGTGCAAGAATTCTAGTGCAAAGAGACTGGAATTAAAACACAGATATAACTACTCCATTCTTTTCTGCTTATTACAGTTTCCGAAAAAAGCTCTACTAAGATAGACAGGGCCTCATTTGATAATGCATTTTGGGGCTGAAGATAGAACTCCAGAAATTAATAATAAGTAAGATCAACTGAGTGTCATATTTTAACTTTCCTTTTCATTTCTGAGCAGCACAATTGTGATATTGGGTGCCACTAGACTTCCACACATTAACTAGTTCTCATAGTAAATGAGAGTCTCTGCATTTCTTTTGCATAGTTTCATGGCTGCATTTACAACAGTCTAGGAAATGGCACACTTTGTCTACAGAATGTGTTTTTGTTTTGATACTGTCTCTCATTCTCCAGCCTAAGGCTATAAACATAATGTCTCATTCAGGCCTTTAACTATGTCCTCAGTTAAAAACCTGTGGATTCTATATGATAGCAAACCACAATCTAGATTTCTTGAAGAAGAAGCCTCTAACCTTCTAATGATTTCTGTGTTGACTGCTATTTTGTTAGAGGTAAATTCTCAGCCCTTAAAACATTATTTTTTTAACCTATAAAATTATATTAAATTATAAAACAATACATATATTTGGTAAAACAAAAATTCAAAATAGTACAGAAGAGTATAAAATAAAAAGCTAAATGTTCCATTCCCAAACCATCTCCTTCCTATTCCATTACCAGAGGAAATTTCTTTTTAACAATTTGTTTTTATTTTTTTATGTTGATTACTTTTAAATAAAATGTTTATAATTCCATGTCTTTATCACTTTCAGATAGTATCTAGTAACTTCTCAACTATGAAAATAAAGAATTTAAATCAATTATACCTCTCACCTCTTTCTTCCTCCCACTTCTTATTTTTCTTGGTCATGTCACATAATTTCAACTTTTCTATATTTATATTTTCTATATGTCTATAGAAATATTTTCTATATGTCTAATTTTTAAACAGCAAATTTTAGCATGAAATATTAGCCTCAATCCTCTACTTGGTCATTATCTATAATTGGTAAGCAATTTTTATTTACTACACACTATTTAAGATGAGGAAAGTAACACATCTACATCCTCATCTCTTCTGCCCGTTCCCTATCAACTTCTATTGGCTAAACAATTATTCATCTTTTGAGTTGTATAGTATTTACATTCTATTCCATATTTATTTTTGCTTTCCACATTTTGTCTATAGATGGATTTAAACTTTTAGGACAATGTATAGTATTTATACAATTATTATTAAGCAGATAATTTTTACTACGAAATCAGTAATCAGAGAGCTTCCAAATTCCTGTAAGATAATGGCTATCCCCAAATTTAAATCACCAGACATCTTCAAAACCCATTTGGGATGAAAAGAAAGCAGATAATATCTATAGCCATGCCAATAGCTTTACTAGCAGACAGGAAAATAAATTTCAATTTACATGTAAGTGGGAAAACTAAAACCTGACACTTGCAGAGGTAGCCTCTGAGCACCCACTAGTGTAGAGTCAGCGTTGAGAGACAATTCCCCATGAGGTCTTGAGTTTCTGCACATTTCGTGAGCAAGGATTGAATTGCACTTTGTTCCAGATTATCTTTTCAATGATGTTTGTACAGCAAACAGCTGTAGAAGACAGAGACAGTATTTCCCCATGGGGGCGGAAAAAAAGTCTGGTTTGCCTTGGAAGATAAATATAGTGACACCATCTGGAATGTAGTATAGCCTATTTACTGCCCAATATAAAGATCTGGGTTTGCAAAGCTTATGGTTCCCATCCTATACAACAACCAACTTCCACGTGCAGACACTCTATGGCCCTCTTTACGTTGCTCTGTGGAAATTAGGCTTAGAGAACCAGCACAAAAAATATTGATCGCCTAATCATTGCTATTGCTGTGACTAATAATAAACAGTCCTTCATCTCTGATCCAAGAGTCTTGTGTCTTCTACCAGCATCCATAAAATTTGCAGGTTAGCTTAGGAGTAGGGTAGAATTTCAGACTCTTCATTCTTAACACAGGCAGGGACTGTGAGGAAGGGAGAAGAGTGCTGAGGGAGGGGGCGCAGAGGTGGGGGTGGGGTTCCCAGTGGAGGCAAAAAACAAAGATAACTTCAACTAGGATTCTACCACAGGAAGGAATGGCCCTACCCTGAGTGGGAACTACAGGTCTGAGACACGGTAGATCCAAGCAAATGGCTGTGGGAAAAAAGGGCCTTGGAAAGTATACATATATAGATAAGGCACTCTGGGGAAAGGAAACACCCTGGAAACGGAGGTTTGCAGCAGTTAGAGTGCCCCCAAGAGGTGAATGGAAGAAGTAAATAAATGAGCATGAGTGCCCCTTTGAAGAAAGATTGCAGGAAGATTAGGAGACACACCAAAAATTAAAAAAGTAAAAGGTAAGAGGGGTACTCCTTAAAAAATAAAAGTCATTCTCCCTCCACTATAGCAACAAAGAAAGGAACAATTAAAATGGAGAAACCTAGAAAGTCTCCATATCCCTCTTGCATTCAATATTCTTTTCCAGTGTGTTCAGAACACTAATAGGTATTAGACCACAAAGAAAGCTTTAATAAATCCCATTAAGTGAAAATAACAAAAACAGTGTTTTCTTATCACAGTAAAATATAATTCAAATTAATAACAAAACCAAGCTACTTTTGCATTTAGAAAACTCTATTAAGGGGCGCCTGGGTGGATCAGTGGGTTAAAGCCTCTGCTTTCAGCTCAGGTCATGATCTCAGGGTCCTGGGATCAAGCCCTACATCGGGCTCTCTGCTCAGCAGGGAGCCTGCTTCCCCCTCTCTCTCTGCCTGCCTCTCTGCCTACTTGTGATTTCTGTCAAATAAATAAATAAAATCTTAAAAAAAAAAAGAAAGAAAGAAAACTCTATTAAATACCTCTTGGGGGAAAAGGGAAAATGTGAACATAAATTACAGAAAGCCTAAAATAATATTAATATAAACTACACAGGTATTTTATCCATGAGCTACAAGTAAAACAGTTCTTAGAGGAAAATTCATTGCTTTCAATATTTATGTTAATTTAAAAAAAGATACAAATAAATAAAATTAACTTCTAATTCAAAGGTAGAAAGAAAATAAAAATGTAACTAAAAGAAAGAATAAGGAAAATAAGTAAAAATTACAGGGTTAGAATTAGAAAAATAATTTTCTATTTAGAAATTTAAGTATTTCTATTTTAAAAAATAACAATCAATAAAATTGGTTCTTTGAAAATTTTAATAACATATTCCAAAGGGCAGCTAATCTAAACAAGAAAAAAAAAAACAAGGAAGAACATGTAATCAAGAAATGACAAGGACAAAATAATCATTCAAATAGAAGAAAACTTAAAAATCTTTGCACAACTTGATGCAAATAAATCTTAAAACAAAGGAAACTAATGCAAAACAAAAAGTAAAGTCCAATGTGAAAGATGAAATAAAAGTATCCAAAAGCTATTCTCCAAAAAACACAAGTCCCGGATGGTTTCTCAGGGAAAATATATCACAATTCAAAATCAGATAATCCCAATCTCACATAAGATATTCCAGAGCATAGAACCAAGGAAAATACATAAGTACCTTTTCCAATGAAATAGCTATAATATACATACCCAATCTGAGGAAAAAAAAAACACTCAAGCAAAAGCAACCCAAATTGTATATCATATTATATTATATTATAGTACAGTATAGTATACTATATGATAGTATAGTATGTTATTGTATTACATTATATTGCATTATATATTATTATATTAGTGTGTTAGGACTGTCATAACAAAATACCACAGACTAGTGGTTTAAACAAAAATTTACTTCTGACAGCCCTTGAGGCTGAAAGTCCAAGATCAAGGCACTGACAGGTTTGGTTTCTTCTGAGGTCTCTCTCCTCTGCTCACAGAAGGCCACCTTCTTGCTATGCTCTCACATGACCTTTTCTCTGTGCACACACACCCCTAGTGTCTCTTCCTCTTATTAGGACACAAGTCAGATTGGATTATAGCCCCACACTCAGAACCTCATTTAATCTTAACGACCTCTTTAAAAGCCCTGTCTCCTGATGCGGTCACATTGGGGGCAGGGCTCCAACATACAAATTCTGGAAGAACACAATTCAGTCCTTAATAAACTCTTAAATAAAATGTTATCAAACAACTCAATAAAACAGAAAAATATAATTATATACCATTCATTATTAAATAGAGTATATTTCATGAATGCAAGAATAAAGTTAGCAGCCAAAATGACAGAGACAAGATCCTTTTGATTTAGGCAGTCTCACCTCTAGAAATCCACATAAAGATACTTTCTTACATATATAAAACAACATTTGCACAGTTATTGATTACAGTAGTATTTTGTAATGACATTAGACTGCATATAACCCATATATTCATCAATGGGAGAAGGTTTGAATCAACTATGGCACCTCCCCAAAACACAGATGTAAAAGAGGAGAGAATGATCTATACATACTGCTGTTGAATGGTCTTGAAGACATACTATGACATACTATGAAAAAGTAAGCTACAACACAGTGCAGACAGTGTGCTGTCTTCTGTATAAGAAAAGAGAAAAATACATGGGTGTGTGTATCAGAAGAGAAAAGTCTATAGAGAGAAATACCCCTATTTATTTTTGATAAGAGAAACAGCTATAAATTGAGGGAGGGAAAAGAGTGAAGGCAATAGAGATATAAGTGAGACTTCTCTGAATATGTCTTTAAATATAATGGTGACCTTAAAATCATGTATATCTGTCACTGAATGAAAAACTAATTAAAAGAAAAAAAGAAAAGAAAAGCTAACTCTAAGGTTGAAAAAATAAAACAGGTGAACCCAATTCTGCATTAAATTGGTAATATAATCATCTTGTGGAAAGATTTATTTTAAGTGTCTTTTGAATAAAACCTTCTACACATCCTTTGTGGGATATATAATAAGAATAACAACAACAACAAAAAAAACCCTAACTCTCACTCACCAGTTTTATTTTTAACACTAATTATCGTGCTATTATTTGGGGGGTTACCAGAACTAATTTCTGAAGTTGCTTGGGAAGCTATGTTGGATGAGTGTCAGATTTAAAATCTGGTATTTCCTCATAAATGGCAACTTTATAAGGTACACTAGAAAATAATTGGGGAAGAAAGGCGTAAGACTAGTACTTGTAGTAGCCAAATCCTTAGTATGAGAAAGAAGAAGAAAAATCTAGTACCCTTTCCTTTTTTAATCTAAATGAATAAGGTAGCAATTGTACATAATTTTAAAATTTTCACTCAACAAATACTCAAGTTTTGAAGTTTGAAAATCTTAAAACCTTGGCTCAGGCCATAAATGTGTTTATGCTGAATACTAATGATATTTGGGGAATTTAATGAATGTATTACAGTATTCTTTCTGAAGGATACTCCATGATACCATTTCCTGGTTACATTAAATTAGTCTGGCCCAAAATGACACCTCTTATTTTCCTAAATAAGATGAATGATAAGAATTAAACAAGTTCTCCACATACATTTGGATATGACATCCAGAAAATAATCCAAACTTTTGGGTTTCTAGGGAGTCATCTTCCTATTTTGGAGACCACGCATATCACATAAGACAGTAGAGGAAATGAGTGTTTTGAAAGATCAAGTTTAGATGACAAAAGAAGATGAAATCCTAAAAACCAAATAAGAAGATTCTATGTCATTTTTCAAAATTTAATTCTACAAATTCAAGATGGGATAAACCAGGCTTAACTGCTGTTAATTTTATTTGGTTTTATTTAATTTTACCTTATTAATTTTTGGAGAGTCGACCACACACATTAGATGTAGGTGTGGAAAGATGAATATAGTCCTAGACTTTAAGATGGGAAATGCTGGGGCGCCTAGGAGGCTCCGTGGGTTAAAGCCTCTGCCTTTGGCTCAGGTCATGATCCCAGGGTTTGGGGATCGAGCCCTATATCGGGCTCTCTGCTTGGCAGAGAGCCTGCTTCCCTTCCTCTCTCTTTCTCTGCCTGCCTCTCCGCCTACTTGTGATCTCTGTCTGTCAAATAAATAAGTAAAATCTTTTAAAAAGGAAAAAAAAAAAAAAGATGGGGAATGCTAGCCAGAACGAGAGAAGTATTAACTCCCTTACTCTATACACTGCAGACCAAATGTAGAAATTTTCATCCTAGGCATCTCATTTTTAAAATGATATTGGTAAAGTATTTATGGCTCAACATTCTGACCTCTTAGTTTATTAACATTTTCATCTTCTATGACCTGCCTCCAACTGTCCTTAGCCTCCCCATCCCATGGCTAGTAGGAGGCAGAATGAAGAGGAATCTACATAGTTTATCTTTGTTGATTCTCTTGTCCTAAGCTACCAGTTCCCAACCTTGGCTGCACATTTGTATTACTGGGGAGGCACTAAAATATATTCACGTTTGAAACCCACTCTAGAATAATTAAAACAGAATTGGTATGAATAAGTGGAAGAGATCTGGGCATTTGTAAAAGTTCCACAGATGTTTTTAATGTGCAGTCAGGGTTGAGAATCCCGGTCCTAAGCAGATTCTGTGGACTTTGTGGATAGGGAGCAATATTTCCCTGACAGGGATGGTGAGATCTGGAAAAGGTGAGCTTTCTGAGCTCCTGGACGTTAAGATTCTGATTTATTAAGACAAGGTAGGGAAATATACTAAGCTACTTAGGCATTATATTCCGGGTGCTTTCTCAAAACATTAATTTATGCCCCAAGAATTTATTAACATCATTTATCAGAGGAGGGGGGAAAAACACTTGGGTAATATTTTGATAGAAGCTTTTAAATCCAGTACTGTAAATAAAATCGATGAGATGGTTTTTTTTCAGGTCAGATACTAAAAGTATCTGGTGATTTACATATAAGCATTGCACAATAAGAACGTGACCTAGTAACTACCTCAGTGAAACACATTTTTTTTTAAAGAGAGCTGTTTTAGCATGATAATTTTGAATTACAAACATATACTATACAGTTGAATGTCTTAGGGGAATGAGGACAGAAGTTAGTCTCACATGCATAGGCTGATAGAAGAAGACAGAAAGGATGTAATTAAATGTAAAATAAATATATACTTTGTTTTCTTAAGAATGAAGCAAGTGGTAAAAACTGTGGTAGATCTGCTAATCTGTTGCTATGCCAACAGTAAAATTTTAAATGGATCCAAGAAATGGGACAATTTTCAGGAATATAAGCACAACCTTTTTCAAATAAGTAAAATCATATTCATATTATGCCCCCCGGGGGAAAGAGTCTTGAGGGAATTAGTGCAGAATTAATTGATCAGGTTTTTTTTTTTTCCCCATAACCACAGCAGGCATAAGGAACAGAATCTCACACTACATTTTTCTGAGATCTAGATCTGGATTTAGGTTAAACTTTTTGAGGATTGTAGGCAGCACTGTTCCCCAGTGTGTAGGTAGCAGGACAGCATGTTTCTACCATTTTAAGACTGATTAACATATAACCAAAGACAAAAGTCAATAAATCTTCACCTGTATTTCTCAACATAAGACCAAGATGATATGGTTTTCAAATATAAAAACATCTTAATAAAATATATCTCAAATACAAATTATCAGCGTCCTTTCCGAGTCAGACAAAGACAGGCATTATTTTTCCTAAGGAGAAACAAAGATTAAAATGAAGGATGACCTGAAATCTACAAATTATAGAAATTTAAGATTATAAATTCACTCAATTTCTGTTCCTGAGAGATAAGATTTTAACAATAGACTGTTCAGTGCAATGACCAGGTTCCTCACTTTATGAGTAAATACAAGGATTTGGCTTTTTGAGAGAGTTGTTCTGTTTACATCGTAAAAACACATTTAGGAAAACATTTTAGTATATCCAGAGGGTCTTTCCTTAACTATAGGACAAGTCGGGAATAGACTGTCTCAGCAAAAGAAAATGAAAAATTAGTTCAACTGTCTTTCCTGAGGTATTTCTGTAAGGAAAGAAAGAGATAATTCACAGTAATTAAAAAGTATTTTCAATTAAATGTGTGTCTGTATGGGTAAGCCAGCCTTATTGTCTATGAGAGAAAAACCCCTACTTCAGCTTCTTTTTGAATGTTTATTTTTAAATGATGTAAGTATCAAATGGAGCGACCATGAACTCCAATTCCTTATTATATGATTTTTTTTTAAACTCAGAAGCTGAAAAAGATCTGAAAGTGGGTAGCATGAGGGAAGAAGTGGCCTTCCTTTTTCTTCCACAAGGTTTCTAACATCTAGCCTTCGTTTTTGCTGTCTGAACATGGGGAACTGACAGCCCCACAAATCTGCAGTTGGAGCTCATCTTTAAATCCGGAGCCTATTCGCATAAGGAGAAAGATTGCCCGTTAGCTCTCAGAGATCTCCCATCTGTACTTCGTCTTTGTTTTCTGAATAGCAGGCTACTACTATTGCTTACATTAATACTATATGAGAAATGACAGCTTTATCATTACATTAAGGCCCTCTAGCCATCAGCTAACATGACTATGCATTTATCTAAGAAATATAACCTCCACTCACACCTGTTTCTATATTTAGTGTCCATCCTTTCTTGGAATACCTAGATACCATGGGGTACAACTGTAGCCTGTGTGAGTTACCCAAAAAAGCAGGAGACTTGGTGAACATACGTGATCATCGTATTCTTAAACAGTCTTGTACCACAAATGGTGTCCTTCCAGAAACAGTAGCATTTTAGAAACATGCTCATGACCATGTATGTCGAATACATACAGGAATATCTGATCTATACCCTGACACTCAAACTTTTAAATGACAGAATACCTTCTTTCTGAGCAGAGAGCAGTGTAAAAACCAGATCAACAGTCAATGAGCTTCACTCCTGGCTCTCCCAGCTCCCTACGTGCCTCTGAAATCTCAGTGCTCTGCTAAGAGTATTTTGAAAACCACTAGCCTTCACTTGCATCATATTCTTTCAGTGTGTTCTCTATAAGTCTTCTCTTTCAATATGGAGTATTGTAGAGTTCAGTATGCAAATGTTTGGCAACTCCTCTACCACCTTTAGTCATGTTTTATTCCATCTCTCCATACCTCTGTTTCCTCATCTATAAACTGGACATTATAGCAGTACCTAACTTTTCTAAGTATTATATTTCTCCATGAAGTATAACATATAATGTTGTTTCATAGTATATAAGAATATTGATATATACTCGTATAGTGTAATATAATAAAATATATTTTTATTTATATGTAGAAAGTGCTAAGGACAGCAAGCAATAAAGGATAAAACACCATTTTCTAATTTGTTTCCAGCGTGGTTTTACTATTTTGTTTTATTATTTATTTTATTTATTGTCCATATTTTGTTGATTTCCTCGTTAGAGTTACACCAAAGTGGGTTTGAAGTAATAAGGAAATGACCAAGCACTGAACTTTTATTTTCCATAAACAGAGATTTCCAAAAGTCCGAAGGCTCGGCAGTACATAGGATATTTGGGGTTCTTTCTCCCCTCAGTCTTGCCCCCAGTCAATCTCATCTGCCATTTGTCAAGCACACCACACTGCAACCTCTTCTCATCAGTGGTCTGTCAAGTCCCCGAGGAGCTAAAAATCATTTTTAAACCTGGTGATTTCAATGTTTACTCTCTTTTCAGAACATCTCTAACATGTTAAATATGGCAGCAGCCCTGGGCCTTCAGAGACACCTCTGCTTTTACATCTCTTTCCTACATTTTGTTTACTTTTCATCCTTTAATAAGGACTGGAATCCTGATTGGTTTAACTCTTAGGATGATTCTAAGGATCTTTTTCTTGGAAGCAAGTAGGAAGGAAGAAAATTATTTGTGTCAAAAATTCCTTAGTGGCAAAAAAAAAAATTTTTTTTAATTTAAAAATTAAATACATGAAAGTAAAAGGCCCAAGACCAGAACAAGGGTAAGTGCCTGGCTGCCAAGGCTGTCGGATTATCTCTTCTTCCTGCTTTCTTGTCATAATTCTAGGTGGGTTGTTTTGTTTTGTTTTGTTTTTCTGTTCATCAGTCTATCACAGGGGTATCTAGTGTCCTTGAAATGATTTTAAGTATATTTAATTGGTGTTCGAGGTATCCCTCATTTAATGACAAAGGCAGTTTGGACCACAAAACTAAGATTTTGAGGGATTCCTGAATAAAACCAAAGTTTTGTATGAGAACACACAATGAACTGCCAGAATTTGGGGGGGAATCTCATACCAAAATCATATTCCTGAAAATGTTATAACTGGACCATCCATCTGGTATCTTGGAATTATAAATAGAAACCTTCTACTTTCCCTATTCACTCAAAGGGTAAAAATAAAAACACAACAAACGTTTCAAAGCTATGAGTCCTACTTTAATGTGCTAAAAAATATATTTTTTAATAAACACACTTAAAAAAAAAACTTTACTCTAGAGAAGACATTCGTGATTGAATTGTCAAACTGGGAATTAATAAAAAAAAACTTCTAAATCTTTGTGTGTTAAATTCTACTTAAGGGAAAGCACAAAAAAAAAAAAAAAGGGAAAGCACAAATAAGGTAAAGCTTACAAAAGTTTTCTTATTATAATCTATCTGAAGTCATTGTACAGAAATGCTAAAATTTTAGCTAATAATTTGAAGTACACAATTTAATTTTGATTCAACAAATGCTTATTAAGCATCAATTAGGTGAAAGTCACTGTGTTAGACAATGCACCAGACTTTGCGGGAGTTACAACAATGTACAAATCATTTTTAATACCATTCCCTCGAGGAACAAATAAGCCAGTGAAGAAAATATTTTATGTCCACAAGTGACTGTTTAATAAGAATATCTAGTGCTTACTGAGGGCTATGCACTAAGCACTTTACCTATATCAGTGTATTTAATCGTTACCACAACCTGTTGCAAATGAGGAAACCAAGGCACAAAGACATTAAGTGACTTGGCCAGAAACCACAAAGTTATTAATGATACAGCCAGAAATGAAACCAAATTGTCAGGCCACCGGGTCCACACACTAAACTACTATTTCTCTCCAAGAAAAATTATATATTGTATCATGTAGAAGTTGTTGGGCCATGAGAATTAAGAAAGGAAACTAATAATCAAGGGTCTGTAGGGAAAAACATTTCTGGCCAGGGCTGACTAAGTTCAACCGCGATAAGAATTTGCAAGAGGCCCATAGGAGTTTGCTTTTCCTTAGAGCTCTTTGTCAAGTGTTAAATTTTTATCATCTCAGTCACTGTATTATATCCTATATTTATTAATCTGTTTGGGCTGCACTAACAAAAATACCATAGACAGGGGAGCTTATGAACAATCGTGCTTCGAGGTTGGAAGTCTGAGATCAGGGTGCTGGCATGGCTGGGAATGGCCCTCTTCTGGGTGGCATATTTTGCCTGTAAACTCACATGGCTAGCTCTCTGAGACTTCTCTTGCCAGGGAACTAATCTCATTCATGAGGCCTCTGCAAAAGGCCCTACTGTCTAATACCATCACCTTGGGAATTAGGTTTCCAATGTATAAATGTGGGGAGGACACAAACATTTAGACCATAACACTATTTTTCATAGTAGTTCATGTTCACTTACTAAGCATAGGAATCATTTCCATTTTACAGGTAAAGAGACAAAGGCTCAAATCATTTAAGTATTTTTCCAAAGGCCCCAAATAAGTACGTTGCAGAGAAGAGTTTCAAAGGTGAGTACTGAGTTTGACCTTAAAGACGAGTAGTATTTCAATGATGAAAATATGGTGGAATTTTAAGGAATGGTTGAATAAAGCACAAAGGTTCAAGAGTAGGTAGGGTAAAAACATGCAAGGCAAAGTCATAGGTAAGTCTCACATGGCTGGGATAGAAAATTCATCTAGGGCATAGGGTTGGCTTCAGTTTCATAAAAGTTCACTTTATGGTGATGGCAATGGTCTCCAAGAGAAAAAAATCCAACAAGCAGCAGGAAATACAAGTATGTGGCTCAGGAGAGTTGGTGCTGACAATAAAAAAAACAGGAAGTCATCTTGTGGGAGTGATCATTGAAGCTGTGGGAATGGACAAAATTACTAAGGGAGAGAATGCAGAGCTGGAGTTAGCGTGGGGAGGCCAGGGGATATGTCAACATGTAGGGCGGGAGAAAGAAGAGAAAACCATGAGTAAAATAGAGGAGAAACAATCCTAGGACCAGAAGATAGAATAAGATAACAGTGTCCCAGAAGGAAAGAGAAGATTGCAAGAAGGACCTGGTAGTCAGGTCAGAGTGTCAAATGCTATACTTTGTAACATACAAAAAAGAAAAAACACAAAAACAAAAACAGCTTTTACTTTAAGACAAAGGCAAAAAAATTAAAATGTGTATCTGCGTTGATTCTTTAAATGTCATTTACATGACAATCCATTCTGGGAAACAATTCTATATTTTCTCTAAAAAAATATTTTCTCTAAAATGGAATAAAAGTATTAATAGTATATCATGTGACTTGGCCTTCAGATATATGCATATATATTCAAGTCCCATATTCAGATAATTTTTCTCAAGTGAGTAGGAATCACCTTAGGTAAGAGAACTTCGGCCCCTATCCTCTCGAAGTTTCTTTTCAACAAAATGAGCACTTTGCAAAAAAGAAAAAAGGAAAAAAAACAAAAAAGCCTGTGGGCCAATTGTCTTCTAGAGTTTCTGGTTTCTTTCTAACTCACACATACTAATCACCTACTATTCTAACACCTAACACCCCCATGACTCGCCAAATCCTCAGCAACTTGAACACACACACAATGTAACTCAGATATTAAAATTATACTTACCAAGTTCAAGAGAATATACCGAAGGCAGAACTGAAACACAAATTATACGTCTAATTTTTCAATATCTTCTTCTGTCCTCTGTGCAAACCTGAAATATTATTCTCAAAATGTCACCTCCTTTCTCTCTTTCCTACTTTACCATCCTCTCCCTCCCTCCTTCTTCCTGCCTCTGTTTTTCTGCCTTGTGTTATTCTGGGTAAAATTGAACATATACATCACATTGATATTTCCCTCCTAATGATAGCAACATTTATTCCTGGAGAGTTTCTAGCTAACCTATTTCACCTGTGGCAGTCTTAGGTAAATCTCAGATTGGAATTTCTATACCAATCTAAATGGATCCTTTCTCATCTCGCCCCTAGGCCTCCGAGGTGTGGAATCCGTGGTGTGTTCCGATGCTGTTCAATGATAAGGCAGGAGCCGAGATTAGATGTGTTCTGAACTGTATTCATGTTCTCTCTTTTTAGTTGCCTAGGAGAAGGAAGAAATCTTTAGAAAAATATTTCAGAAAATCTTTTCTGAATTGATATGTAGTGCATTTCGCCTTTCTTATACAAGGTGACAGTGTGAGCGAGATGTAAAGATGAGTTTGCTCAGGCAATTACCCCTTGTTGATAGCAGATTATTTCCTCTAGCAAACTCGAAAATAACTTGTTGGTGTATAAGTTACTGCTGTTCTGGGGATGTAGTAATTTACTCTCCTGCCTTTTTTATGAGCACATTTATTTTAATCAGTAGAGTTCAGAATAGCTCTTTTTCATCAAACTCCATCTCTTTCGGAGCTCTGCACCTTCTAACGTATAACGGAGGAAGGTCCTTCTGCACACACAGGAGAAAAGAGGCATGATGTATTGCTGGAAAAAGAGACTTTGCACAGGAAATCATATCTCATGATCTTCCTGTCCATGTTAAAACCCCAACATTTATTCGCAACAGCTCTAGCCCAATTTTTTTTTTTTTTTTTTTTTTTTTTTTTTTTTTGGACAAAAACAATGTCCCACCCGCAGAACAACTCAACGCTATCTTTCATTCTGGGGATTGAAAACAGAATAGTTACACATGTTGGGATGAAGAAACACATGGAGGAATTCTGGTTGGCAAGACAGATACAACTTTTTTTTAGGTATAATTGACATACAATATTGTATTAGCTTCAGGTGTACAACACAGTGACTTAACATTTGCATACACCATGAGGCAGTCACCGCAGTAAGTCTAGTTAGCACTAGACTTACACCTTACAAAGTTAATACAATGTTATGGACTGTATTCCTCCATGCTGTACATTATATGCCCATGATTTATTTACTTCATATACTTTTTACTCCCTTTCATGCATTTTGCCACCCCCACAACCCCCTCCCCTCTGGCAATCACCAATCTGTTCTGTGTATTTATGGGTCTGGGTTTGGTGTGGCTTGGTTTGTTTGCTTGTTTTAAAACTGATACAGCTTTTAAGAAATAATGCAGGTGATATACTTTACTGAATATCTGTAGAATTAAAAGCAAACTGGAGAGTTTTACTCCCTTGACCATTTTGCAGATGAAAAGGAAAAGAGTCAAGAAAAGAGAAAAAAGGAACTGTGGCATCCAGGAACTTTGATGGGCATCAAACAAATATTTTAACTATGATCCCTTGCCTCTCCTATTATATGGCCTCTCCTAAAAGGAACCCTTAGCCATTCCCCCTGCAGAGTTCTTACTACTTCTGATAGAAGTATAGAGAAAGCAAAATTCATTTTCTAAGATTAATCCCTGGGTGGCTGAATATAGAAAAATCTAGAATCTACAAGTCTAGAATACTTTCCTTACAATGAATGTCCAGTACATGATAAAGAGGTGAATCACCTATTTTTCTCTGCTACACAGTAACATTAACAACATTAGCGACTCCACCACTCGGGTCTTTCCTAGAGAAGGACTAAGCTTGACTGATGGAGCAAAGATACCAAGAGCTGAGAGTATGTCTTCTTGATGGTGTCTGCGGCTGATCACCTACGTTTTTGTTACTCTCTTCTCTCCTGTCATAAAACACTAAGTAGTAATTTCCCTCTCATCTGGAGAATTATTAAGAGGACAAAGCAAATCTAAGGAGCATTTGGCTTTCTTGAAAATACAGAGAACATAATTTGAAAGCATCCCTTCCTTGTATTTATTCCATGGAAAGTTTCCATTCAGGTGAAAGCAAAGTATCACAAGTAATTTTCTTGTTTAGAAAGAAAATTGAGAGAGAAAAATCAGGAATTGCAAGATTATCTTACAGGGGGTTCCCTGACTCTTTTCATACAAAACCTATCTTGGCAAGTCAGTAGTATATATGAAATCACCCATGCAAACTCATAAAGCCAAGTCAACATAGACCCACATCAGCCATAACATTTTCACCTAGAAATCGCATGCATTTATGTGTTCAATATATTAATAATTAAATAGAATAACAGCAAATGTTTTTATGTTTTTTTGTTGCTTTGGTTAAGTGGAAATTCTCTTACATGTCTAGCAGCAAATTTGTTTCCCATACCTTAGGTGATTACAAGAAGACAGATCAAATCTATATGAAGCAATAATCCACAGCATACATTTGTTTAGATTTTACAACTACTGACTTTGCAAATCTATTCTCCTTAACAAACTGTTGTCAAGCCTGGATGTTCATATTTCTTTAATGTCAACCCTCTACAAGGGACAGCAGAGAATAATTTCATATATATTGGTATATAAATATCAGTAACTATTACTACTGTATTGATATATGTATCAGTAATTATTCTTGTAACTAACTTGTTCTGTAAATATGGAATATTACACAATCTTAATCATGCAACATTTTCTAATTTCTGATGAATACAAATAATTTAAATTTTAATGTATTACAAATGCCACTCCTATTATTTGACTGATGTTAAAAGTAATTAAGTGAGAATCATTTTAAGGATATAATTGTCAAGCAACTTTGCCAATAAGAAGCACCATGCAAGTCTCAAATAATTAAGGGTAGCTGAGTTACTTAATGTGGAAATTACAGGAAATTAACATTTCTGGGAGATTTTATTAGGATCACCTCACCAAATGAAGCTGAAAAAGGCAAAAAAGTATCACCAAAAGAAAAATAGAACTTCCTCATAAAGATCCCAGGAAAAAAATTAACCAAATAAAGAAAGAAAAACATAAAAAGCCACAGACTGATCATTTTATCACAAAACACTATACCACATCTCATTTATCGAAAAATATAAAGAACCCCAAATCATCTCTAAAAAGTACCTTCTTTTCTTCCACTCTGGAAGTAGCACCTACCCTGATACCATGCTCTGAAGCAGGCTTGCCGGTATGAGAGCCAGTTTAATTCCATCCCAACTTTATGGAACATAACAATTGTCAATAGAGTTAATATTGGTCCTAAGATTGTCAACATGCTAATATTGATCCTAATGTTATCACTATCCTAATACTGTCAAGAGTTAGAACTGGTCCTAAGAAAATTTAAAATGATATAACTGGCTAGACAACTTTCTTAAATTTCAGCTTATTGGCTTACCTAGGGAAGATATTTATGTACAAGAATTAAAACTATACAAATTGAAAAGATGCCTCTACATTACCAACACTCATTTGGAATACTTAACATTGTCTCCATTAGAGTAACAGATTTGAATACCATTAGTTACACTATGATCTTTTGAAAAGACAAGTGAGAGATTGGGGGTGAGGGAGGGAACAGAACACCAGAACGAATACATGGTCATCTTGCACTAAAGGAGAACTCTTCCTAGCAGCAATTAGAGGAGGATGGGCAAAGCTGCTTCTGAAAAAGAGCATATATGCGACAGAACATCACCCAGGGGCTGCGTGATGAAGAACTACACTGTGCTATTGATACTTTCTCTTCCTGCCAATTGTTATTGACAGATGGTTCCAGGGAGAAGTAGAATTGGCTTCAGGAAACACTCTATCCACTGGAGAAAAAGAAACTCCATTTACTCAGTGAATTGGAAAAAAAAAAAAAAAAAAAAGTCTCTGAAGCCAGGCAGCTTGAGTTAGAATCCCAGGGCCACCCTTTACCAGCTTGTGACTCTGGGCAATTTGTGAAATATCTTAGCTTTGGTTACCCCTTCTGTGAGGGGGGAAAAAAGGGGGGGGAAGAAGGGAAGTAGGTGGAGGAGAGGGTAGAGGAGAAGGAAGAAGTTATCTCCCCATCTATAAAAATGGATAATAGCCTCATTTGGAGATTACACACATTATTACATACAAAACACTTAGAATAATGCCTGGTAGACAATAATTTCTCAACAGATGTTCACTAACATCGCAGAAGCAAAAAACCAAGCAGGATAAGCCATGGCGGCAGCAGTAACAACTGACTTCCAGAGAATGTGACATGATGTAGTTGGGAGGGGCTATCTTTGAAGGAGGGACCATAACATACTGGAGAGTCAAAAAAAATCTGGAGATCTCATCTGACCTGGTTCTGCCAGTACCTTGTTGTGTGGCCTTGGGTACGTCACTGAACATTTGTGCACTTCATCGTCCCGCCAAATCGATTTCAATTTGGAAATTTCTAGGCTCTCTCCTACCTAGGACACCTAGGGAAGAGTCATCAGGCAGCCAGTTGCATGGTGCATGCTCCTAAGGGTGAGTCCTGTTCACATGTCCGTTTCTACCTCTTAAAGGATTTAGATAAGCAACAAGGAGCGTGTGGAGGGTGGGACATTACAAGGAAATAAAATCAGGCCCTCAGATGGAGTGTCATTTCACTCCCACGTTCTCAGAAACGCCTGTGTGTATTCTTAAGCAACTGTACCAACAAATTATATGTACTAAAGAGTGGTATACCTTACCTTGGTGCTCTGATAAAATAAATTCCCACCACATAGTAAATTTTTAAATTGAGACATTTATTCTGTTTCATTATAATGTGTAAATTGTTACTTTACACTCGAGTGCCCAGAGGTAAATTGAAGATGCATATACAAAGTGAAACTACTCTTCTAATAAAACCACTGACATGTTAAGAAGGTTCCCATTTTAGTTATTTATGCTGTTTTCTTTCATTTTTTAAGATGACACTACCCTTTATTACACATTCTGAATATGTGTGTTATACTTGTACAACATATTTTCTTTCCATGACCCATTAAAGTAGCATAATGCTTTCTATATTCATGCATCTCTTAGCACACAACCTATAGTTTTAAATATTTTTGCATTCTTTCTCAGAGGGAAAAAAAACGAGTTTTGTAGTGAAGAAAAAAACTTGGCCAATTATGTCATTTTTATCTCAGTTTCAACTTAGCATTATCTTAGGCTTAGTAGTAACAAATGATAAAATGACAAATAAATTCTGACATTCCCTGCATAATCTACATTCTTGGCCATCGACTCTTCATTTTACCAGCCTCTTAAGAAATGTTTTTTGAAAAAGAGAAAAGAAAACCTCACACATGACTGCCAATCTAACCCATTCCATTATGTGTGTCATGCTGCCGAAACGAACTTGGAATCTAGAAGTACCAAGTGCCACAATTCGTCTCCTTGTGACTCACAGCGCCAGATGACAAGCAAGCCTCTGTCCTCCAACAGCACCAGCAACAGTGGAGGATCCGGGTGGGTGTTCGTGGTGTTGTGAATAGACCTGGTAGGAGGCAGGAATCCAAGGCTCAGGCTTCCGGCACGTACCACCATGCTGACAGATGGCATATTCTTGGCCAAGGTCCAAGGACCCTGGTCACCTAGTGAACTTTCCCTGACTCCATGCTATGTCGATATCCCAGACACCCAGTGACACAGGCCTTGCTTGTGAATCATTCTGCTGGAAGCTGCCTCTGTGTATGTTTTCTGAATGTTTTCTGAATGAGTGTTTGTAAAGGTATTTTGCCTGAACTAAGTACGACTCTTTAGCTCTTTGTGACATAATTACTGTGGGTTGTATCAACAGAGAAAGTGTGCTTTATAATTTAGTCCTAATGAATTTTTTGACCCATAAATCAATGAAGCTGTTACAGATTGAATAATAATATTTGCTTCCTGAAAGCATGGATGATATCAACAAGGTCACAGTTTACTGTCATTTTTAATAGGAGGAAAAAATGTACTCAAGGGGCATTTAACATATTTTGACAAGGTGACCCACAATTATCCATTAACATTGTATTTGTCTAAGCCCTACTGCATTGATATGCTGGGACCATGTAATAGTTCACTGATGTCCCACATGGGGGTGGAGAATAAGGCAAGTGGGACCTTTCCAAGGTCTTTCAAAGCCAGATTGTATCTTGCTACTGCTCTATTGATTAAACATTTGGATAGTAAATCAACACTGCTCAGCCCTTTTAACCTGCCATAGGCAGTATACAAAACAAGGGAAAGAAGGAAGGAAAGAAGGAAGGAAGGAAGGAAGGAAGGAAGGAAGGAAGGAAGGAAGGGAGGGAGGGAGTGAGAGGGAGAGTGAGAGAGAGAAAGAAGAAATGCCTGGAAGAGAAACCATGAGGATATATTTTTCTTATTTTCAAATGCGGCAGATAAAGTACATCTTTCTAGACAATAGGACCATAATAAAATATTACTGTGTTCAATGTGATATTGAATTGAAAAGCATCTGGACTTTTTGAACTGTTTTTGCTGGACTTGATTTTTCAACATTTTACATAGTTTAAAACCTCACCGTCTTTAACAGTACCAGGTTGCGTTCTCTACGGTCAGCTAAGTTAAAGTCATGCTTAATTTCCTCCCCAGACAGAAAGTTCCCGAAATTCAAAACAGACTCAACTGAAAATCCCCATTTGGGGCTCACTGGTCTGTTTCTACCCCTAAATTTGCATTTCTTGTCTCATGTACCAATATTCTGGTTATCTTCCTCCCTTAAATCCAATCTCATCATCTAGGCACCTCATTCCTCTATGAGGTATATAAAGGTTTCTGTATCACTTTTTCTAAGTATAAAACATTCAGTTTTGCTTTTATTTATTTTCTCTCCTTTATCTTTGGCCCTTGTCTGATTTTTTTTTTTTTTTTTTTTTTACAACTGAGCAATTATAATCCTCACTAAATCCTGGCATTCTCTTCTTCAGCTTCTTACCAACTGGTAAGGAACTCTTCCCAATTAGTAAGAGTGTCATAGACCACTCACCTCACATTTGGCAGAATAAATCTGTTTGGTATTTTAAATGATGCCCTCAGTTCAACATAGATAACAGTTCGTGTACAATTGTGGTTAGTTATACTCTAATTTACTTCACCTGTTTATTTTGCTCAATGGTTTCTAACACTGAAAACATTTTCTCCCAAAGTTGTCTGATTACAAGAACTACCAACTCTAATCAGACCTACCTGATTATAATATTCAAGGACAGGCCCTAGGAATGTACACCTTAACAAGGAACTTAAGAGATACTTAGGATCGGGAAAGTTTTGATCCATTCTTCATCCATCTGTTCCATAAAACCATAATAATCCAGCTGATTTTTTAAAGACTTTAGCTCAAAAATACATCTGTAACAAGATTCTTATCTGATTCAGAAAACTTAGTGAGCACTTTCTATCTACAGTAATTTACATAGCTAATCACATTCACCTTGCTGCTAAGTTCATCCTATCTGATTTTTGTTTTTATGGTTGAGATGCACACAACCATGTACATGTGATTATTTATACAGATTGTAATGTCTATTTTGAGAGAAGACTCCCTCTCCTTTTCTGGTTTTGATGAAGCAAATTGCCATGTTGTGAGTTGCCATATGGAAAGGGTCGTGCATCAAAAAGGAAAGGGTAGCCTTCCACCAATAAACAACAAGACACTGAGACCCTCAGTTTGGCAGTCTACAAAGAATCAAATGCTACCAACAGTCGTGTGAACTTGGAAATAGATTCTGCCCCAGGCAAGTATCAGGTGAAATTGCAGCCCCACCAACACCCTGACTGTAGCTATTAGAACATGAAGCAGAAAACCAAGCTAACCTGTGCCCAGATTCCTAATCTATAGAAACGATGAGATAAAAAATGTACTGTGTTCATTGCTAACTTTGCAGTGATATTATTACACAGTGACAGACAAGTAATACATAGGACTTTATATAGCCTTTGTTGTTTTGAGTCCCATGCCCTTTGAAATGTGGGAAATCTAATTTACTTACATAACTGGCCAGTGATACCATTCCAATTTACCATCATCTGTGGATTTATACTATATTCCAATACATACATATGAAGTAGTATTTTAACCAGTTGTGCAATAAAAGTAACATCCCTGTGTATTCCTCACTCGGCACTTAACTCTTAAAAGCAACAATGTCATCATTCATAAGCTGGACTAGCACAAATAGTTTGCTTGCAGAGGTTTGAGTGAAATGAAATAGAGTAGACTCCCTGTTTATCAAATTTAAGAAAATGGGCTATTTTTTGTATACAAAAATGACATTGCTGATCTAGATAATCGGGCTATGTTACTTTCGGAGTACTTTCCCTCAAGTTCTTTCAAGTTCATCAGCAGCCTCTATGTGCATCATAAACCCATTATGACCAACGGGTGTGTGCATTTGTAAAAACTACATACAGATGGACCTTCAGGCAGTAACCCAGGCTTAAAGCAAAACTACTGATACAATCAGGAAAAAAACAAAAAACAAAAAAACTAGTCATCCTCTGTGTGGCACCTTTATCAGCCCCACTCAAAGAGGGGGTATAAGTAGTGGGTAGAGATAATACATAAAATGTATACAGTGCAGCAAACTCATGATCACAATGGACAGGTTCCTCAGTTTGCTAAAAATAGAGATCCCTTTGTGTGGTAATTATCTCCCTAAGGTTTAGAGTAAGATGAGACTCTTTCTCAAAAATAGGTCACCATTAACTGGAAAATACGATTCTAGTCTTTTAAAAAAAAAAAAAAGACTAGAAAATTAGTGGTGGGCATCAATTTCTTGTTATTTATGAAAGCACTGTGGGAACAGGGTCCGCTGAGTCTTATTTCCTTTTTATGGAAACAGACACCATTATTCAATTTTGTCCTATCTTTTTATTAATAGGTGTAAAACACCTCAAGGGAGTTCCAGAGCTGCAGCAGAAACCAGGAACAATATAATAATTCTACACCTACATGCTCTCATTCAGCCTAGGAGTCCTCCAAGCCACAGGGAGCCCAAGCAAGTCTGTTAGATTGATTCTGCCTTCTAAAGGGACAAAATGACAATATTACTTGAGCAGTGGCCCCTTAGCACAAGAACTTATCACAATACCTCACATTTTTCTCTTTTAGGGTTTCCTTCTTTTGTCTTAATAATGCCTGCTGTAGGTACTTCCATTAAGATGCACATTTCTCTTAGGATAATAATAACGTCCCAAACTGAACTTGCTAACGGGAATAATTTTTTAGATTCCTATCTTCTAGAGTCAAAGTATGAGTCAACAGAAGATAGTAGCTTATTGGATGAAGAAAAGAAGAACTAAACCATTAAAAATAAAATGGGGGTTGGGGGGCAGAGCTACAGAAATCCCAAGAGAAAAATCATAAAGGAAATCTGCCTGTCTTCACTCTGGACTAGCCAAAGAGGTAACAAAAGATGTTATTCATATTTTACCTTAAGAGCCTTTGGTGAGGCCAATCCTTTCAAAACAGTGGATTCTTTTGCAGGGTTGGTCACAGATAACAAGTCTGATGCTGATGTTAAAGTCTACTGTAGTCACGATATATACTAATGAATAAAACTTGTGAGGAAAAACTCATACAGCATGTAAATTTTAAAACAGAGTAATTCCCATTTAGCTATGTTACTAGCTGAGAAAGCTTGTTTCCCAGATTCTATGCCAGATAAACTGTGGACCTTATCTACTATTTAATGAATCCTCCCTGATGATGAATTGGGGCAAGATAAGCAGGCAGCCAACAATCTAGAACACTGATCACAAGAAGATAATCTTACTGAACTACCAAAGTTCACTCAAGGAGATAAGAAGCTGAAAGTCTGTCTCAAGAGGTTCCAGTCTGAAATTTTAAGGATATCCGTCAACTTTCTCCCTTTGAAGCAGAAGGAGTAAAAACAAATAAACAGATGACAGTAGCATGAAAGGAGAAGAGGAGAAGAGATTGAAAAAGGATGAGAGAGCAGAAATGAAATAATTTGGGAGGAGACCAAACTTTAAGATACTTACAAGTGTTCAGATTTTATTAGATACTTATTATGTAGATTGCATTGAATGAAGCATGATTGATGATATCAAAGAAGCATTAGCTGATGTGACATCTGAACCAAAAAAGCTGCACTCTTACTAGTGTGTTATGAGACTATTATTAATTTTGCTGTTAAAATATATTAAGAGAACTGCCATTATGCCACATGGCCCAACCAGGAAGGAACAAACCTTGAGGAGATACCATTTTGAAATGGATGCTTCATCTTGGTGTGTAACCCCAGACTCCATCATTTGAGTCCACCTGACCATAATAAAAATGAAATGTGTAAAAGGCTATTTATCCTGGGATTTGCTTTTTAAATGATTTTTAAGATAGGTTGGTTAAGGAGGACCAATAAATAGGGCAAAATGAACACTATACGTGACTAACGGGTTTACTTGTGCATAGCTATGTACCTAAGAAAACCACAAATAATATATTGTTTTGGTATTAACTTAAGGAAGTAAAAACCTGAGCCACATATAATTAAGGGATGCATCTCTGTGGTGACTATGCCCCCTAAATTTTCTCATTTCCTAGTCCCGTTTCATTTCACTCACTGATATATTTAAACATGCCCATGTATATGACCTAAGTTGTTCTATACATTGTTCCATGTTGTCCTGTGTTGGAATATTGCTACTCTCTGGTCTCACTCTCCAGGGACAGGACAAGGTAGTGTGCAAACAAGGCAGGCCAATGCCCGTATTTTAAGAGTTGGGTAAAATGAGAAGAAATGCCTAACAACATGAAAATCAGGAAAAGCAAAGTCTACAGTTATATCCAAGTGAGATCAGGGACACAAACACAGAGACAAATGTCAGATTCTAAGTCAAGGGGAAGACAGCTACAATCCCACAGCAAGGACAGGAGCATTGTAAGAATTACAGAAACGTTATCGCCAATGAGTTGCTGTGACTGGCCCCCGGCCACATGGTATGAGACACAATATAGCTCCGTGGTTCACAACCCTAGCTCTGCCTTGGAATCACCGAAGGAACTTTCAAAATCCCCATTCCCAGGCACCACTCAAGACACCTGAGGTCAGAACCCCTGGGATCTGTGACACAGGCAAGCAGTAATTTAGAAAGTAGCTGAGGTGATCCCAATGTGTTGGGATCCGGTGGTATAAATGGATATACGAAGTGGACTAGGTTCTTTTACTGGGAATTAGAAAGCAATTTTAAAAAATCTCAAGTCTTTCTGCAGTTGTTTTAAGTTCATGCTTGAAACAGTCTTCAACATCTGGGTTTTTATGGCTCTTCTGCTACTGCTTTCAATCTGCTACTTGAAACCTGAAGATGCTTATTCCCCCTCCAGTGCGCAGCCTTCAATGCGTGGCTGTCGTCTGTAATGTAGGCACAAGCTCTCACTCCTTTCCTTACACACTTTTCTGCAGCATCAAGAAGAAGAATACAGGGGCACCTAGGTGGCTCAGTGGGTTAAGCCCCTGCCTTCGGCTCAGGTCATGATCCCAGGGTCCTGGGATCCAGCCCCGCATCAGGCTCTCTGCTCAGTGGGGAGCCTGCTACCTCCTCTCTCCCTCTCTGCCTGCCTCTCTGCCTGCTTGTGATCTCTCTCTGTCAAATAAATAAAATTTAAAAAAAAAGAAGAAGAAGAATATATGCAAGCCACTGTTTTGGTAAAAAGAGAGCAACCACGCTGAATATTATTCCTTCAAAATATCTCAGAATGAGCCTCAATTACAGCCCCCACACTACTTTCTGCATTGACCAAACATCGTTCCTGACAGCAGCCAACAGGTGGTGGAATCCTTTGCACAACCATAGGTGGGCTTTCAGGAACAAAGTCACATGCAAACAAGTAGCCTCTAAGCAAACATAAACTACATGCGTAAATTCTGAATACAACAAAACTGGAAGGATGATGAGAAGTGCAGCTGGGAAGGGAGAATCAAAAACTACACCTGAAATAACTGATAAATCTGGGTCATTCTGACAAAGCAAGAGTTCCTGGCAAGGAACAGTAAACCGGCCACCCTTTGGTCTCAGATCCCTGTGCTCAGAAACCATAAGGCATTTACTGTTCCTCTGACAGGTCTTCAGTTCTTGCCTTTATTGAACGGTCCCCAGTCTGTTTTTATATTGTTCTTAAATTAAATCACAGAGCATCAGGCTGCTTCATAATCCCCTATATTATGTCATTTACATACTGTAGTATCATACGGGGTTCTGCCCAGCAGGACTGCTATCTACCAGGTTAGCGGTCTTATTTTTTTTGTTTTTTAAGATTTTTTTTTATTTATTTGACAGAGAGAGATCACAAGTAGGCAGAGAGGCAGGCAGAGAGAGAGAGAGGAGGAAGCAGGCTTCCTGTTGAGCAGAGAGCCCGATGCGGGGCTCGATCCCAGGACCCTGGGATCATGACCTGAGCCGAAGGCAGAGGCTTAACCCACTGAGCCACCCAGGCGCCCCCAGGTTAGCTGTCTTTAGTGCATGTCATATTTGCCTTTCCTTGCCCCTTGTTCTCTCGTTGTGCCGATTTCTCAACCCTCGCTTGTTCAGCTACCCAATGGGTGTAAACCTGGTCGCTAATGACTCCTCTCCTGACTTTTCAAGGTCACCTTGAATTATAAGTAGATCTTCCAAGGTTCTTGTTACTTCTCCCAACTTAGAGTCTTCCATGAAACTTTATGAGCGTGTTCCATATTTTATCATCCAAGTCACTGATAAAATGTTAAATATTACCACCCTAGACAGACCCTACAGAACATCATTTGATGTGTCCTTTTAGGTTGCCTCTGAAACATTAATAACTTCTCATTGAATATGATCCTTGAACCAGTCTGTACCCAACTAAGAGCCAGCGCTGTATTTCCCTAGATTGATAGCACTATTTTAAATCTCTATGCTGCAACCCTGAGGAAGGAATTTTGTACTCTTCTTTTCTCTTACAAGAGATTTTTTAAATTTTAGCACCTTAAAACTGACTGGTCAACATATGCCAAACAATAACCCAGGATAATTTAGCACTGTTCGTAAATGTGATATTTTCAAAAAGCCATAAAAAGAACTCCCCATTAATAACTCTGACTGTAAAGGTTCATCATGGGCTACTATTCTCACATCTTTGAACTTAATGACAACTCAAGTCAATGCTCTCCTTTTCTTCCTTTGTTGCAGCTGCTATTGGGTTGGAAAAGACTGTTGTTGGAAAGGACTGTTGTCCAGGCTCCAAGAAGTCCAGACAAGGTCTCCAGAGACTCTCTATTTTTCCTCCAGATCCTTTTACTGACATTAATGATGAAGCAGCTTTGTCTGTGTCTCTGCCTTGGTTAGCAATGCCTCAGTGACAGGGCAGCTCCAGATGCATTAGATCAGCAGCTGATGCCATCATGCGAATGTCTAACACTTACTTTAGGTAGGTGACACTTCTTAATATTCAATCCTGTCTTCACAATGTCGACTTGTCCCACCACACATGGGTGTTCTTTTTATCATTGTTATTGGGATTGTTAATATTTTTGCTTCTGATTTCTCTACAGGGCACATTTTTAAAAAACATAATTATTTATAACCTTTAATGCCAAGAGGGCAATATAGTATGCCTGGAAGAATATGCATCACAGAGTTATTGTTTAGAAATGGTAATTAATTTTACAGTCAACAGTAGTGTGACACACTGTCTCTGACTAGACGTCCACCGTGGCTTCCTGCCAGTCCTTTGTAAGAATATTAATTGACGTCCAGCACTAAGCAGTCTCTTTGCTGTGTTTTTGAAAGAAACAACATGCTTCAGATTAAATAAATACATTCTAAACTCAGAGATTCAGTATCAGATTCTATACCTTGACATCACCCAAATTGTTTGTTTATATCGTTATTTTTTCTCTTTTGTCCCCAGCTTTATTGAGGTATGATTAGCAAATAAAAATTGGATATTTTTAAGGTGTACAATTTTGTTTTATTTTTGTGTTACTTTCTTTTCTGTTTCCTTTTTTTCCTTCTCTTATACTCCTGATTCTTAAAGTGTTCCTACTATTTACTTTCCCTTAATTTTAGCTCACTGCTTTTCTTCTTACAATATTTGATTGTGGGGAATCTTCTGTGGCAAATAAACTCTGTGCCTCCAACAGCAATTTGCTCCTAGGTTACTGCTCTCTTTCCAAGGTTTCCCAAGCGACAACATTCAACAATTTTAGTGTTATTATAAATGATGTGCCTGTTAACATGCCAAGGATGCCAGATTAGGTGGAATGGCCAGTTAAAAAAAAAAAAAGATTAAAATTCAAAATGACCTTGACAGGTTAGAGAATTGGGCACATAAGCAGGCTTGAGTTTCATGGCAGAAAATACATGTTCGTTCACACTAAGAGGAGAAGAACACTGTACAAATGGAAGATGACAGGAATGTTCAGTTAGCTACAATGGGTGCGGAGTGGGGCAGAAGTGGGCTGGCTTCTACATAAAAGCCAATTGCCAGGATAATGAATTAGTGATGAAGAACCCAAGATACCAGGATGCAGAAACTGGAACATCACATAGACATGTGAGAAAGATACAATCTCTAATTCGATAGATCTCCATTTGGTTGTTTTTTTCTGGGTATATAATATTTAGGAATCCACAGCTCATATGATAAGATTACTGGGAAAACTTCAGATGAAAAAAAATAACACTTAAAATTAAGGTTCAAAGGTAGAAGTATATACGCTCTCCATGTCCCCACAAAAATCAGGTGGTAGATTTCTTAATAGATTCATTTCCTATTTTGAAGCAAGAACAACAGTCCTCTGTAATCGACATGGTGTCTTTTGGAGAGAATTTTTGTGAACTAAATTATTATTATACCATCTGAATACATTATTCACATAATAAAAATAATTTTAGATCTGGCTGTGAGAACCTTTCTTTTTTTTTCTTTATACAGCAGTGGAAGACTTTCTTCCTTTAAAATCTTACAGGGACTCTCCATATTCAAAAGGAAAAAAAAAAAAAAAAAGCCTGGTAGGGGATCTGGAGCACAGCCAACAGAGTCGTCCTTCCACCCTGATCCAAATGGAGGTCAGAAATGAGGATGGGCTTCCCAAGGGTCAAAACTAGTTAGTGCTAATGACATCTGAACCTAAGTCTCTGGTTCGCCAATTCAGGATTCCTTCCACTGAACTACACTGCCTCCTGAAAAATAGTTCCTATTTCTGAGGCATTCTTGTTTATCACAGATTTGTTTTTCTCCCCTTTTTTACAGTCTTTTAAATTTCTTCTCTCATGTACTTTCACTTATTTCCCAAAAGCCATTTGTTATGTAACAGATGCATATGTGTTCCTGTTTATAAATATTCTACAGTAAGTGAAGAAAATATGGGGAAATGTTGGGGGAAAGGCGGCCATAACCCTCAAACCCTCAACCTGGAAATGTGCTCGGTGGCTCAGGGGCAAAGGTCGCTGGAGGAAGCCCCATCTGAGATGCGGAATCTGGTCTTACATTGTTGGATTCCATCCCACCTGTTCTCCTCCTCCATTTTCAGTCTATCCAAAATTAGGATGTTTGGTGTTATGGAGGATCACCTGGGGAAAATCAGTACGGCACAAAGTATAATTCTGTGATGATATTACAGTAAACAAGAAGCTTAAAATCAAATTCATTACCAGGGAAATGAATCCGGGGAACAGGACTTCATTAAAAAGTATGACTTTATAAATAACTACACATAAACAGACTGCTTTGCCTTAGAGACTAATATATTTCAAAATTATTATCTACTTAAAATATTTTACCTAAAAGAATTCACAATTAGCTTTCAATATTTAAACAGTACATTAGAAATGGAATGTTTATAAATATCAGAATAAAAGCCACTTCATTATAGTATGAACATATGCTAACACACCACATACTGGCTTTTCAATTCAATACTGGTATGGTTTACCAAATCCGCATTTTTTTCTTTTCTTAACTGACATAAGGGTTTAGATAATAGCTAATATAAATATACGAAATGTCAAATTTCAAGGATAGTGTTTAAACATTTGTCTTTTGGAGAGTATTGTGAAACTTAACTTTTATTAACTCAGGGAATCAAAGAGAAATACGGTGATGCTAGTGAACCTTTGAAAATCTTTTATTTTATCACTTTTAATGCATGTTTAATATTTAACATCCATCTTATTACAGACAGGAATTGTGAAATGCTTGTGCTGTCTCTAAACAGTTTTAAAGTTCAATGCACAGTCACAATTCAGAGGGGAGATTTCACACATTTATGGAAAATAAGCCATTTTTGCAGTAAAGTTGCAAAGTGTGAAAGAATTCTTGTTTTATCTGCCTTACTTATCATGTTTATGAGTTATTTTGCCTGGAAGTAAATTGACAAGTTGTCAATGAACAATAGGCAGTGCCCCAGCTAGGCTTTTCACAGGTTCAGATGCCTTTGGGCAAAAGGGCTAAATCTGTAGTTGCAATCTAGCATATGGAGCACTGAAAAAAGTGGCAACAGGGTGAGAGACATTCCCTGCAAAATGCATGCGGCTCTTGCTCTCTCCCCAATCTGCTTGGACCATGGTGCATTATGAATTCATGTCCCGTCACCTTGCTGTCCAGAGAGCAACTCATTTGTTAGATCCCCAGTGTGCTTTGGTCCATTTTTTCTCTTTAAAACATTTTATTCCTCCAAACAATTATTATTAAATATTCACCTTTAATAATAAAAAGCCCTTTCCTCATTTTAGGAGATTCTCTATCGGAAACTTCTCATAGAATCTCATGGGGAGAAAAAGAGTCTCAGAGTCCCTTTCCTCAGTGGTTTGGGGTGGACCAGGATACTTCCACCTTTGGCCACCACATGGGAGAATGACCTTATTGTAACATTTCATGCCTCTTCCTCCCGTCTCGATTTTCCAGAATGCTCTCTTGAGCCTATTTTATGATAACTCATACAGCTAAATAAATTACTGGAGAGGTAAGTGGTCTTTCAATAGATGGCACTCTTTGTTCTGAATCAGCCCAGATATGTTTTGATGCTGTATTCACAGACCAGTGCTTTGAAGCACCTGCCCTTCAAGCATACTTTTCTCCAGGATATAGTGAGCGTGGCTTTTGAGGTAAAAACTAGGGCTAAGATTTCTACTCTCAAGAAAAAGAGGACTGCAAAAGCCACAGTCCCATCAGTAGGAGTTTACTAGGAAAAAAGCCAAGGTGGGAATATAAGGAAAGTCAAGGCCATGGCTGGCGGTGAATGGTGGCTGGAGTCACAGAGCCAAGTTTGAATGCAGAGATAGGATCAGAGAATGTCAGGAAGAAGCAGTGTGTTAGATGACTGGGAATTTATCATCATACCTAAAGGTGATTACTGCTAACCTTTTCGTGCCAGCCAACACATGATGTATGAGGGGAATCCTCTGGTTCGAGGCCAGAGACAAAGCAGGAATATATTCCTGCTCTCTAGTGGCCTCTAGGTTACCATCCACCACTCCTCTGTCCTATTTTCATATCCACTGACAATTTTGGCCAAGGTTTGCAATCTTTTCCTAATCTCCAGCCATCATCTTGGGTCACTTCCACACCAAGTAGATGAACCCTTTGGCATTCGTAATTATTCTTCCCCAGGGGATCTTCTTTTCCTGGATCCATCGCCATTCCATCTCTACAACCCAATGTCTTGTCTATATCCTGGACCTTGTCCCCACTTCTGATGGGATCTCTTACTCTCTCTACCGTGTTCTAACTTGCCTCTATTGCTATTGTATGAAAACTCACTCCTCAAATTCAATAAATTCTCCCCATTTCAACCCCTGCCTATTTTTGTTCCCAACTCCACCTACCTTGGTAATGAAAATTTTACCAAACTCCCAAATTCACTTGCTCTCTACATGTAAAACATAAAAGAACACCATCTTCTTTGAGAGAGAGACGTGGGCTCAAAAACTGGCTTTTGCCACTTTGGGAAAGCTACTGTGCCTCACTTTGTTCACCTGTAAATTGGACCCAGCACCTAGCAAACACTCTGTTGAGAAACTGCTATATCCAGAGACTGATGATTGAATGAGATAACACAGAGCCTCTTCAGATCAGCCTCCTCCAACCCTCTCCTTCCCTTACTCTTCTGCTTTATCGGTCCTGCAAAACCCTCATCAGAGATGAAGCCTTTTCTCCATTTTTACCTGTTCCTGCTCCCAGGTTGCTGAAAGTACCTGGACTTTTATAGTGCAGGACTGCACTATTAATCTTCCAAATTTAGGAACTACTACAAATTTTTCAATACCACCCACAATGACTGGATCTTTACTTGACTTCCTTTCCTCATCCTCACACCAGCTGATCCAATCCCTTCCCATTCTCCAAACCTCCATCTGTTCAACTCTCTCTAAGAAATTGGCTATGCCTCTTCCTTGTCAGAGACATTGTCCATGGAGCATCAAGTATCTCAACGTCCAACCTGTTCCTCTCTCAATATGTATCTATCATCATCTCAACTTTTGAGGTACTGCCCTAGGCTAACTCTGCCATCTATGCTCCTTATATATTCTCTATGCACAGTCGCTACATAGAATTCACAAATACATTAAGATTCTGTCGTTGCTATGTGGGACCAATTTTAATGCACAAAGTAGGAAAAGTCTTATCTCTTCTCTTCTGTAACTTAAACTTTTCTCGCCCTTTGCTTTCAACATCTGCCCTTTGCCAGTTTTTGCAATAGTTTATAGAAATGAAATGATTTATATTTTATTTCTTCCCTTTATATTTCCTCCAGGGGTTGGTGCTAATAAATGGAGAAATGGCCAGGGGGGAGGAAAATGCCAAGCAAGGGAGAGAGGAGTTTGTCAAGAAAAACCTATAAAATGAAATATGTAAGCCAGATAAGCAAAGTTGAATGTTAATCTCTTTCCAAACAAATATACTCTAGGGTGATGTCCAAATTAATTAAGACACTAACAAGTAGGATTATAAAAATATGTTAATTATCTCCCCATTAAAATCGTGTTATCCAAGGTGGATAGATTACCAAGATGCTATAAAGCTTATTTAATCTTTACATCTAAAATATAAAAATCATACCATAATTTTATCTCTGCCCTAAAAAAGGCATTCCAAATCCAGTCTAAGGCTCCAGAGACCCCCATGCAGGGAATTTGAACAAAACTTCAGGGTTTTTGAACTATACTTCAGCAAAAGCAGCTTTCCAGAAGCATCAGTGGGGAGAAAGGTGATTGCCCAGATGTGTATAGTTGTATCATTACAGTAAGTATTGGCATACGTGTTACCTATTACGCTTGTCTTCTTTTTTATCTTTTCCCTTTTTCTCCCTCTATCTAAATATTCCATTACTATCTTATTTGCATTTGGTTTTCTTCTTCTTCTCTTCTTTTTCATTTTAACCCCATTTTCCTGTTTGCCTCCACTGACTCCAGAAGGCAGGGAGTTAAGTGAGATTATGTGGCTGACGCTCTTATTTTACAAATGAAAAACCTGAGACCCAAAAGGTTAAGTGACTTGCCCAACATCTCAGTAGTTGGAAGCAGAACCCCAAGGCTAAATGGAAAGTCTTTTGAAACTAACCCTATATTCTTTCCATTACACCCATAATCTCTGCCATCTCTGTCCTTCTGGCTTTCAGACCTTTGGGGCATAATGAGAATAAAGGCAGCGAAGGGCTGTAATGGTGGCAGGATATGTGTCGCACGCGTATCTTCTGAGTGCAATGAGCTCCGGATTTGCCCACTCTTTGCTGCATGAAAGGATGTCAGAAACCAAACCAAGCACCTTTGCTGTGTTCCTGCTTGTGTCTAACTTCCTCTTTATTAGCACCTCTGTCCCCCCTCACACTGCTCTACACACACATGCATATGCCCACCTCAGCACCCTACTGAATACCACAAACTGCCCTGCCTCCCTCTGCTCCCAATTCCCCTGCCCTTGTTCTTCCTACTCTCCATAGTATTTATCACTTTGCAATATATCATACAAATTATGTATTTATCACGTGCATTGCTCATTGTCTGTCTTGGAGAATATAAGCTCCATGAGGGCAGAAATCCTTTTCTCTTTTATTTATCACTATATTCCAAGCACCTAGAACAGTGCCTTGTGTACTTGTGTATCCACAGTGCCTGTTGATATTGGTTAAAAAGGTATATTGAATGAATGAGCAAAAATGGCACACATAATGCCTCTTCTTCAGGACTTCTAAAAACCCAAGGGTATGATCATAACCAAAACAAACTGAATATACAAAATAATTAAACTGACCAGCTTGTCTGCTCTGCTTCTGTAGTGGGTCTGTGTGTGAGAGACAGAGAGGTAAGAGGGAGAGAGATAACTGAAGGGGGGTGTTAATAAGGCATTTATATTGAAATGGGACAATTTATATGATGTATTTTTAAATTTTAAATCATGCAACATGAGTTTTTAGTTACAAAAATTTTTAGTCCTTGCTGTCGGGATTTCTTGTTCCAGTTCATCAAATCTGTCTCTTTGGAAATTGTGATCTGGCAGGCAGGCATAAAAAGATCATATTTGTTTTATTTTATTGCTGATAAAAATATGTTGAAAAATGTAGTCTGGAACTAAGTACAAATGAGCTCCCTACTTCTAAGTTCCTGTGTCACAATTTCCCAGGTAGTAACAGGAAGAACAGCTAAACAATTGTTGACCTTCTTCCATGGAATGGGTTCAATCTACCGGACTCTCTGAAGAGAGAGAAAAGAAGCTGTGTCACTGGCAGAAAGATCTGAAAGAAACCAAGAGCTGGAGGTACACAAGCTCAGTGATCTTTTCCTCCAGCTCTGTGGGAGAGAGAGACTGGAAGCTTTCCTCCAAATAATACTTCTAAGAGGGCAAAAGTTTCTATTTAATGGGCCATAAATTCCTGAGGTTCCCTATGACATTTCACCGGGTCACAACTTAAAAAAAAAAAAAAAAATTCTACAGTCATAAGGTGCCAAGATCACTTCAACAGTTAACCTCAGGCCAAGTCTGTGTCGACCTCTTGATCCCCCCCTCTTCAAAGGAGGAAACTGGAGCCAGAAAGCATCTCTTTACAGACTTCGAAACAACCCACTCAAGAGCCATCTAGTAAACCATATGTTTGGAGAAAGCATAGGTAATACTCCCTTCCATAAATTACAGAAAATAAATAAAGGTAAAATGCAATCATGACATCTTAACTAAGAGAAAAACAACATTACATGTAACAGGTGAAAAATTATAAATGTTAAAGCAAAGATAAGAGATGAAAGTCAATGTCTCTTTAGAAAATAGTTTGCAATTATTTGCAATTGATGTTTGTTTCCAGAACAGCTCTTTAAAAGTCAGCAAAATTTCTTGACCACAGCATCTTGGTCACTAGTATGAGAAAGCATGTGGTTTGTTTGAGTCCAAGAGTTATGACACCAGAAGTGTTCCCTTGAGTATCAGATTCAATTCCAAGACCCAGAATTTCTGTGTTAATTCACTCATGATTCCAATCACAGATACCATTGGTCTTTTCCCTAAAATTCCGGGATTTAAGACAGATCCAGCATCACAAGGTGAAATGTCTGTGGTTTAAACAAAAATGATAATTTATAGTCACTTCAAAAATTCAGGTACTATTAAATGTTTTAATATATATATATTTAGGGGTGCTTGTGTGGCTCAGTGAGTGAAGCATCTGCCTTCGGCTCAGGTCGTGATCCCAGAGTCCTGGGATCGAGTCCCATGTTGGACTCCCTGCTCTGTGGGGAGTCTGCTTCTCCCTCCCCCTCTGCCCCTTGCCCCTGCTCATGCTTCCCCTCTCTCTCTCAAATAAATAAATAAACTTTAAAAATTTTAAAAATATATTTATATATATGTGGTAGGCTAAATAATAGCCCCCAAAGATTTCTACATCCTAATCCCTAGAACCTGTAAATATGTCACCTTACATGGCAAAAGGAACTTAAATTTAGTATATTGAGATAGGGAAATTACCCTGGATTATTTTGGTGGGTTCAATATAATCACAGGAGTTTCCATAAGAGGAAGATAAGAAAGTCAAGAGAGGAGAAAGTGATGTGACTATGGAATCAGAGATTGGACAATTGCTACCATGAGCCAAGGACTTCAAGAAGCCAACAGCTAAGACTCACAGAATAAATTCTCCTCGAGAGCCTCTAAAAGAAACTAGCCCCAACAACACCTTGATTTTTAGACTTCTGGTCTCCAACTATAAGAGAAAAAATGTGTATTGTTTGAAATTACTAAGTTTATGATACTTTGTTATAGCAGGAATAATAAACTAATACAACAGGAAAGTGAAATTCAATAGAAAGTTCTTTGGGTTTTATTTTTTCTAGGAAGAAATCAATTACCTTTGGGACAAGGAGAAACCTGATATGAATTCAGTAATTATAAGGCAGCCTGAAGTTCTTAATTTGTGTGTTGTAGAAGAACAGAAGGATTATTGGAAGAAGAACTGCACAAATAAATATACATCTGGAATTTCCTAACTGTAATATACCAGTTAAAACACTGGCATACCGGAGTATCTTAATCTCTTCCCAGTAATCCATTTTTAGAGAGAAATCCCTCTGAAATGTTCACTTTCAAGCCT
Source organism: Mellivora capensis (assembly GCA_004024625.1). Classification (NCBI taxonomy): domain Eukaryota; kingdom Metazoa; phylum Chordata; class Mammalia; order Carnivora; family Mustelidae; genus Mellivora; species Mellivora capensis. The sequence continues at coordinate 3,336 of PISX010010010.1, read as the reverse complement.
ATATCATTAGTATAGTCTATATTTAAAGACTTATACCTGATCCTAATTTAAAGACTATTTTGAAAAATGAAGACAACAGCTATTGCGAATCTTCTTTTGAGAAAATTAGGTGGGTATATGCAACCATTATGGTTTCACTGAAATTGACATTGATTACATCTTGCACACACAAACAAGCATAGCTAATATTGCTGTGTCCTAGATCTGGAATTTGGGTGTGATGATCAAGTCAATAACTAAGAATGCCTCATACCACTGTAACTCAACTTCTTTGTACGGTGGTGAGTTCAAGAGTTCCTCATCTCTGTTTCTATGGCTTTTGTTGACTTTCTTATACTGTAAATGTCTAATTTGGTTCAGCTAAGAAGGGCTATTGAAGAACTTCATCACGAGCACCAGATACTAGAGTATTCTATACACATCATCTAAGAAATCCCCAGCATGGCAGAAATGAGAGACATCAGGTAGCTCTGCAAAAAGAACAAACATGTCCACATCTGGCACATGTACATCTCTAAACAGTGAATAAACTATGTAATAATTGCATCCCATTTTTACCCATGAAGACAAAATGATAGCCCCTAGTAGAGTTTATGTTCAAGTCTTGCAGGCTGGCAGGAGCTCAGTGGGGTTTTTAAGAGATTTCTATTAAAACTCTTTAGTTGAATTTATGTCAGAAAATGTGGATTGGCATTCACCTCCTCAGTGACATACCTATTCAGTGAACTTAACAGTAATGCATATCTTCTTTTTGTTTTAAAATGAATTCCCTTGGGGCACCTGGGTGGCTCAGTCAGTTAAGCATCCAGACTCTTGATTTGGACTCATGTCATGATCTCAGGGTTGTGAGACTGAGCCCCAAGAGACCGGCTCCACACTCAGTGAAGAGTCTGCTTGAGATTTTCTCTCTCCTTCCCCCTGCCCCTCCCCACATTTATGCATGCCTACTTTCTCTCCCTCTCTCTAATAAACAAATCTTCTAAAAAATAAGAAATAAAAAGAACAGGTATGAGTAAAAGCAAACAGAATACCTTATATAAACAGGTATGAGTAAAAGCAAACAGAAAATAAAAACCATGAATTCAACATCTGTTTACTACATAAAATTGATTGTAGGTTTAGAAGACCTTGGGATGTAGAAATTAAAAAAATCTTCTGTGGGATCAAATAGATCTTGGTTTTAATTATGGCTTGCCAGATTAGTAACTGCACTTACTGTGTGATTTTACTAAAGTTATTAAACTCTCTAAACCTTGTTTTCCTCATCCACAAAATAGAGATAAAAATATGTAATTTATAGGATTATAGGGTTATATAGCCTTGTAAGAATTAGACAGAACACATTAAAAGCTTAGCATTGTATTTCCCACGTAAAAAATCATGAAAATAGTTATGCAAAAATCGTAACTATTTTAATTGGTAATATTATTAGCAATAATATTTTTAAAATATTATTAAACCTGCTGGACTGACTTCCAAGCAAATTAGAAATTTTATTTTTGTCTCTTAATGAAAACCCTAGGGATAGGGAGACCAGGACCAATGTAGCAGCCACAATGTCCACAGGACCCAGGCTTCTATCTTTCTCCTCAGGCATTGCTAGGATATGACTCTTGTTCTCAGATTTGAAGATGATTCCTGCTCCCTCTCCACTCCCTCTTCCAATGTCACACTAACATTTCAGGCAAGGAAAACAAAAAGGCCCGTGAAAGTTAGATCTACCTCCTTTTTTTTTTTTTTTTTGAATTATTAGTCACTTTTTTTTACCAAAGGGAAGCAAGAATTTTTCTTTTTTCTCCATGTTAAAGCATAATAACATGAAATGATTATTGTGATTGCACATAGAATTAATTTGCACAATTCACTTTCTGAAAATACATGCTTTCTACTGGAGATTATACATACTTTAAACATTTTTCCTTAAGTGCCTGTTGCAAGATGTTTTTTGTTGTTGTTGTTGTTGTTTTCCCTTTTTAAAAGTCTTGAAAAAGCCCCACCCAGGGACTTCTGCTTATCTCTTCTTGGCCAGATCCATATCACATAGTCAGATTTGGATTCAGAGAAGTCTGAGAGATATAACTTCAGAGAAAGCTAGGAAAAGTTTAGAGAACTTTTGAAATGAGCATACTGCCACCACCAATAAAATCAGGATTCTATTAGTAAAAAGAGGGAAACAAATGAATATGTGATAAGCAGTCAAGTTACTGCTGTAGTATTTTGACGACTTCATGTCGTATAACAGAGGAATCTAGGTATAACAAAACTAACAGAGAACCAAACCCTGCCCCCACCCGCCATGTTATTAACACTCTTTTCCTTAACATTTCCTTAAGTTCTGATGGACTATTTTCCATATTTTGGGGGTTTCCTTGCTAATGTTCCATGTCTTCTTCTAAGGGACACTTTCAGTATGGTGGCCCATTAGAATTGAACAGTAAGTTTTAGTCATGGCTCTCTGGATTTCCCTGAAGAATGTTGCTTATCCAATTTCTCACTGTATGTAACTCTCGGTTCCTATTTGTTGCTGTTTATAAAAAATCCCATTGAAATATCTTTAATTAAATGTATCTAAATTGGTTTTTATTATTCTCCTCCTACCAGACTACCTCATTAAAACAAATAATATGACCTTTTACTTCTTAAATCCTATAGATTTTCTAACGCAGTTTTGTTTTCTTTTTTTAAAACTTTTGTATTGGTCTCCTACCAAGTCCATTACTGTAGCCTTATTCTGGATCCCTTCTTTTCCCTCTCCTCTTCCCCAACATCAAATCAATTGCTGGATCACCATTTATTTTTCCTAGTTTTACAGCTAGACTTTCCCCACAGCTGCCAGCCTACACCAAGTCACCAGTTTGCTAATAACATACTGCCACTTTAGCTTCCTTCTTTCAGTTTTGCTCACCTCCGATCTAGACAGAACAATCTTCCTAAAATGCAAACTTGATCGTAATAGTATCTTCTGCTTAAATCTCTCCAAAGCCTCTCCACCCCTCATAGGATAGACCCAGACTCCTTTAGATGACATAATAAGCCTTCATGGTCTCCTTTGTCCTCATTCACTACCTCACTCTTTAAATTCCAGTCATATGAGCTTCTTAAAAAACTTCCTCCAGGGGCACCTGGGTGGCTCAGTCAGTTAAGTGTCTGCTTTTGGCCTAGGTCTTGATCCCAGGGTTGGAGGATGGAGTCCTGCATCCGGTTCCTTGCTCAGTGGGGAGGGAGTCTATTTTTCCCTCTGCTCCTCCCCCTGGTCATGCTCTCTTGTTTTCACCCTCTCAAATAAATAAATAAAATCTTAAAAACAGTACAGACAAAAGGTTGATATCCAAGATC
>PISX010010009.1:12407-72683 GCA_004024625.1 Mellivora capensis | reverse complement strand
GTGGGGGTGGGGCGGTGATGCTCACCTTGAGCATAAATGCCTGAGTACTGTTTATATAAAGAAAGCACTTATGTTAAAAAAGGAAGTAAATAGCTTAATTTGTAAGTCTAAAAAGCTCCCAGCTTAGTTATAAAATATGACATACCAAGTGAACCTCGAGCTGCTTAAATAAGTGTTTTGCATTTTCCAGCAGGCTGAACTATGAAAAGCAACAAGAGGACGTTCTCCCCCTGGAAGATAATCACTTTTATTGTTGCCAGGTCAAAGATTCAGATTCCACAGAGCAACCTCTGACTAAAGAACAGCAAGTCCTTTCAAGTCAGAAGGTCCAATATGGAGCCCCCTCGGAAGCAGAGCATAATAGTCCTAAAATAACAAGCAAACGTGTAGCTTTCTTAATTTGCCCGGCTGGGTTCCCGTAATAAGTACTTACCCATGGTGGGCTCTGAGCAGCCCAGCAGACATCAACAAGACCATTTGCCAGATGATTTAGCAAACAAATTTCTGAGAGTCTCACACTCAGGCTGAGTGCATAACATGAGAAAACATGCAGGAGACTGAGAGATCACAATAGGAGAGAGGAGTTCGATGAATTTAAAAAGAAAATAGAGGGAGATGGAGAATTTTAAGGTCCAGGGAACTTAGGCAGATACGCCAAATTCTCCTTCTGGAAAGAGGTGCCCCAAATGAGTACTCAGGAACTTCTACTAATTTTGTACTCCTTGAGCAAGTAAGCTGAGCCGAGCGAGGAATCTGGAACTGGCGTCCAGGGAAGGAAGAAAAGAGCAGAAATCACGAGATTTTTGGGCATTCGTAACTGACATGCGGCCAGGAAAGAACTCGAAAGGGTCTCCACAAATATTTGCTGAATGAATGAATCCGCATCTATGATAAGGGAAACAGCTTCCACAAAAAAGAATGCTGGCCGGATTCTAGAATTCAAGGCTTGAACACTGGAAGAGGGAGACATTTTCTAGAATCACTAAGCAGCCTCCTGGCTTTTTCTCACAGGCCTGGGCCAAAAGTGAGTCCGCGATGCTTCTAAAGTGGGGAGAACCAGGGTGACAGGAGCCCTTACCCTTTTAAGAGTGAGAGCACATGGTGAGGAAAGCAGTCAACAGGAAAACAAAACTTACAAGGAGCAGGGCTGGGCCTCTCTAATCCTACAGTATTAGGAGCCCAGGCAATCTGTTCCGAGGAGCTAGGGGAATCATTCCATCATGTTATATCACAATGATATCGGGCCCTATTTTCTGAGGAAATGTTTTTAAACACGAACGCAGACATTTTAAATGTGTGAAAAATTCAAGCAACCATTTTTATGACACCCCTATATTCGTTTGGCCCATTTTTTTTTTTCATTTTATGTATTCCTCCTTCAATGAATTGTCCAAATCGGTGAGTTGATTTAAGTCTTTTGGCCGGCCTCGGAGAAGAACGAACCCAAGGCCATCCACGTTTTGAACGTGAAGCCTGACTTCTCAATATTAATTGTCAGTTTGTTTAACTTGGCAATATTCTACCTAATGTACGTGAACTTGCACAAGGGTACGAAGGGAGCTTTCTGAACCTGGTGTGAGCTGAGGGCATGCACATCTACTCTGCGGGGTCTCCCCAGAGCTTGCGGGGGTGGGGAGGGCGATTTACATGGCGCCCGAGGGCAGTCAAATGAGACAAGAATTTGCAAATAGATAAATAACAAAAAAAAAAATCAAACTGTTCATGGCATGTCTACATGAAAACAGTGTGTCAAGGGCACAATGCACATAAGTGAAGCTTTAGAACAAGTTAGGTTGCCAGCTGTAGCATGGTGATTTGGGGAGGCCCAGGGGACCACCCATGAGGAGAAGGCTGGGTGTAGATCAGGCCTAGAAATGCTCCACTGCACCCGGGGGTGGGGCAAAAGGAGATAGAGTCCCAGTGAATTCGAAGCAGGGTGCCAGGGTCCTGGGACCAGCCACGTGGAGAGGGGGCCCATCACATGCATGTGTGAGAGGTGGGCTGGATGGGGGAGGTTAGTGGCAAACAGCTGTGATTAGTGGTTTCAGTGGTTTACTAATCGAATGCAAAGGACCATTTAGCTTATGTGAACTGTTCGAGCTGGGACAGCAGTATTCCACAAAGGAAGGAGCCCTTGTGAAATACATATAGTTGGCAAGAGGATAGGAGCAGAAAAGCTAGAGGAGAGTTTACATTCGTTTTGCAAACCATGGTCAATGTGTATGCTCAGAGTCCCAGCTTAAGTCAGAATTCAGTTATCCAAAGAGTGTTACAGAATTATTTGCAAACTGTATATTACTGTGGATGGGTTTTTGTCTTTGTTTTTGTTTTTCCAAATCCAGGGGAGCTAAAGAGAACGAGTTCGAGAGTGGGAATCCTATGGGACTAGGAATCAGCTGACCCCCAGCTGCTGAAAACTGTAGAGTCACAAAGCTTGCTTGGAAATGGGAAACCATACGGGCTCAACTTTCATGAATATCTTCTGTGAATTGATTTTTTAGAGACATCTCTCACCAGATTAATACAAACATAAATATTTGGGTGAAGAAAGAGTAAAACTGTAATTTTAACTGGACAGAGAGTTTTGCCTTTCTTTCTTTCTTTCTTTCTTTTTTTTGGTAGGATTCTTTCCAATTTGCATTTAATTACTATTTTCCACGAAAGCAAATTTAATTCTTGACTTTTGCATAAGCCTTACAGGAAGACATTTTTGGGAATACACAAGAGCCACTTAATGTGTCTTTTATTAAAATAATGGCCAGGAAAGTCAATGAATGAATGGAAAGATGGTAATGTGTTGATTACGTTGAGTCATCAAGCAGAACAGATTGGACACAATGATTGAGAGAAGCCGAGTCAAAAAGACATGGTGAATTAAGACACAGACGTGTGCACAGTGTCTAACAAAATCCTGCACGGAAACTCAAACGGGATCATATATTTACTTCAAGTGTATTTTCAAGATGAACTCACTCTGAATTACCACTCTTTCAAAAAAAAAAAAAGTAAATAAAATAAAATAAGCAGAGTATGAATCAGTTTGGAGTAACTGTTTTCACAGGTTTTCGGCTTGTTGTATCATCCACACTTAAAATAATGCTCTTAAACATTCTGAAAATATTTTAACTCTTATGTGAGCCTAACACCCTGCCAGTTAGCATTAGCACAACGCCCTCTAAAATCTGTATCACTGAACCCCTTTTATTCCCACATCCTGTCATCATAGTGAGGCTCAAAACCTCACCAGACTCTTTTGACTCTTCTTTCTTTTGTCCCCACAGCCCACCAATTACCGATTCCACTTGATTTAGGTCCTTCAATCCACTGCCCTCTATCCATTTCTATCAGTGCGATGATGCTTGCTTAGTGTTTAACCATGAGAGCAACAGCTTCTGCACTTCCTCCCTCCTTGAATCCATTTTGCACCTTGGATGAAATTAATTCTCTTGAAACACTTCTCATTTTTTCTGCCATTCCCCTTGCTCTAAAACTTCTCATGACCTCAGGAGGTCTTTTGGGCTTCCACCATATTCGGGAGGGAGGCCTAAGGCCATATGCCTGGGCAATGGTGAAATCGAGCAGCAGATGTCCTTCCGGAGGGGCTAGGAGGCTGTGCCCACAGCGAGAGGCCGCCTGCCAAAGACACTCTACCAGCACGGGAACCCCAGCAAATGCATCCAATGCAGCCACTGAAGCCCGTGTTCTCGGGCTAAGGGCCTGGTGAGTTCTGAAGGAAGGAGGACCAAGGCACAGCAAAGCTGGGGGATGTGGGCTCTTTGCTCCAAGCCAAGTCTGTTGGCTAAAACTCTTGGCCCCAGAAACAGTAGCACAAGTCTCCCAATTTGCCGTTGTCATTTATTGAAGACCTTTCGGCAGCTCCTCGGGGCTCCCAAACCATGAGGCAATTGTCCTGTGTTCTTTGGGAGATTTCCTTCCACTCCCTTCCCTTCTCCCTGCCTGCAAGGCTGGGAGGGGATGTGTGCAAAGGAACCCAATACTCAGTGTCTTTCTCTCAATGCCCTACACCCTAATCACGCTTAGTCAAACCTACCTGTCGCCTTGGGAGTTGGAGGCTTATGTTGTTCATGGTTAGGTTTGGCGGGGGGGGGGGGGGGGGGGGGGGGGGGGGGGGGGGCGGTCAGAGAAGGGACAAGACATTATATTTGCACCTGTTTCCATAATGACGTCACTACCTCCCAAGGCTTAGGAAAGTCATGTAGGTTTTCCCACCCACCCTCTTCTTCTTCAAACCCCCTTGATCTCTCATCTCATTGCCTAGGCTCTACATATGTGCCCAGTCGCTCTGGATCTGCCACCCACACTTCCTGTCTGCCTGCTGGCCTGGGGGCTTGCCCGTTAGCGTACTCTCTGTCCTTCAGCTCCCATGCCCCACTTCCCAAGCAGAGCCCAAGGCCACAGTGGAGAAGGCAGGACTGAATACCCAGGTTAAAGTTCACACGCCTTAGCTGTGCATTCAAAGTTCATCAGGAACTTTCAACTGCTTTTAAAAATTTTTAATTTCCCCTTTGCAACCCCCTTGCCAGACACCCAATTTTCTGTCAAACAGAGCTTTCAAATTCAGACGGATCCTTCAGCTGGAATCAGCTCTGGGTCTGGCTTCACTTGGAACCTAGCACGTGTGACACCAGCAATTGTTTCCATTGATGAATGAATGGACAAAGGAACAAGTGAATGAATGTTTCCCCACAAACCAAGTGTTTCTGTTTACATAGCATAAGTAGAGGCACAGTTCTTTTTCTGAGATTGGAAATGAGTTTTGGAGACTGGGTAGACACACCAAATTCCCACCAAATGTCTTCAAATGCATAGTTATTATTCGATTTCCTAAAACACCCTTGGGTGTTTTCACTCAATTATTGTGCCTAAATTGGCAAGACAGTATGCCTCATACCGATGGACCCGATTGCACGTTTTGGAATTCCGAAGCAGTGGCTTCTGAGATAAATCCACTTTTTATGAAAGAGCTCTATGATGAGACGCATTGTACACTTGTTTCCCAGAGCGGGGGAGTGCTTCCAGTGGTGACACGGCTGTCCCCTCCAGAGCGCCAGCCCCTCCCTCGGACACCCTCCTGTTGCTCACATTGGCCAGCTGCTGCCCTCGCTCCTGGACCTTCTGCGCCCTTCCATCCGTCCCCAGTTGGCCCCACATTTCAGCTCTGAATCACCAGCTCACAACCCCTGCCCCGACGCCCTATTTGGGACAAGCATCTCTGGCTGACCTCAGCCCTCTCCCCTGTACACAGTCCTGGAATATTTACTCTCCGCTCCCAGATGCTGCTCTGTCAAATGACATTAGTCATGCCTCTGTCTCAGGAATGTCAATCTTAATTGAAAATGTGTCAGTTTTACTAACATAAACACCGAGATAGCTTAATCCAGCTTCATTGTTATCAGCCAACTGTTTGTTTTTCCTTAGAAACTGGAGATGCTCTTTAACTCCAAAAGAAAAGTTGTAGTGAATATAGATTTAAGAGGTTCCTTGAGTGAGACAGTATGTCTCGCAGTAAGGGAACTTGTGAGATACTTTTGCTACCATACTCTTTGGCTGTTTAAAGTTGCGGTTGTCTCTTCTTTCATTACAAAGGAATTCTAGTTTCTAAGAGTATTCTCCTTGGCTGCTTCTGTTTGTAGGCACTGCTCATTATATAAAAATTAACATTACATATGGAATCCAGGATACTGGAAGGAACAATGCGCATTTTTAATTTTTCTCTATTAGTCTGTCTGTATTCTTCTAATCTACCATTCCAGGAGCAAATTTTCTATGATATGTGTTTTTCCTTATAGGCGAAGCTTCGAGTACAAAGAAAGAGCATCCTTCTGTAGAGAAGAACTTAGCCAAGGATACTGTGCTCCATCTTTCTGATGAAATACATATTTCCCATTAAAAGGCAAATCTGTCATTTTAAAAGGTTGAATTGGATGTACTTTAAAAATAATTCCAGCTGGTTAAAATGAGAGCATTGAGAAAAAGCTCAATAAGAATGTTCTCTTGGTCTGTAGTATTTTCATTTTCCTGAAGTGTGAATTGGATATATTTTCTTTTATTTTAAACCTTTTATCCTCAGTGTTTGAGTGAGTGGAACAAGCTTTAAAGATGAATTGGGTTCAATAATGCTATTGCTAATACTTCAAGTTTCTATTTCTGTAGTATTATCTCTAGGGGGAAAAAAAAAGGACTATTTGACCTGATCCTTTTTGCCTGATCATGCGGGAAATGTTGGTATTTTCATACATTGTTTTGTCCCACATGCATCATTTCTAGACCTTGTATAACTCTTCCTTTGACAGCTTTGTCTGTTTAATATAATATTTTCATAAGCTAAGTATCTAATTACATCCTGGAGAAACAGAGGCAAAGTATAAGGTATATATACCTTAAACTATGTAACGATGTTCTATAAAAGCCATCTATGTTTACATTACGTACGTGCACACATACACTAGTAATATCCAGCCAGCAATTTGAGGTTCACACCTCAATTCTCACACTCATAGTCAACTTGGATGCTGAGCTGTTATTTGTTATTTTTTCCAACAAAACAAACAGAAACACGAGCACACATAGTTTTCCACCAATTTTCAACCCATTTGAAGCTTTGTCTAGGCACATGTAAATTTCTTCACTAACCATTGACGATTTTTGCTTCTAGGTTATTGAATAATGAGATGGGCAGCCTTCTTCCTCCAGCCCTGATGGACCGCCGTCAATTAACCACACGGTTGTTTCTGAAGTTTACGGTGACATTTTTATGGGCTAGCTTTCTCCTCGGTGTCCCAACCTTCCTAAAAACACTTAAATTTTTCATGTAAATGTTGGTAACGTGCACTTTCATAGAGTTTTCAAAATGAGATGAACACAGAAGTAGGCAGGGACCCCCATCTTCTTGTACCTTTTCGGAACATAGGACTCTGGTTTCTTCCTCCTGGATTCGATTCCCCTCTTCCCTTCAGTCTAACTCTTTACCACCTCCCCTGGTGCCTGTAGGTATCTCAGACCATGTTCACACAGCTCTCAAATCACATTTTTATCAGGATTCCTTTTCTTCCTTTTCCTGTGTCCTTCCTTGTTGGGTCTTCAGTGTCCTTGCAGCCTGGCCCCAACTGAGCCACTGAAAACATCCTCCCTTCTACTCTGCACCCCTGACACCTGCCTGCCTCTGTCACTCAAATCCATCCCCACTGTCCTTGAGGTTGCCTGCTGGCTGCATTCCCCCTGACTCTCACCCATGGCCAAAAGCCATTTAAATTTCATGCTATTTGTCTTCCTTTGCTCACCAAAGGGGCAGGCTGTCAGCAGTACTCCCTCACAGCTCCCACCAACACCTGAAAGGGCTAGCTGGGTCAAAGCCAACCCAGCCCCCTGCTGACCTGGCTGGCTTTGGCAATCCATCTGGGTGCCCTTCCTTCTCATTTCCTTGACTTCACGTATGGCCTCCCCTCCCCTTGCCCTCCAACAGTGCCCCCTCTTCCCTCAGTAAAAGTAATCTGATCACCTGATTAAAGTAACTCACACTAAAGTGTACATGACTGATAGGTTAATAAGCTATCTCTACAGGAAGTCCTTTTGGGAACTGATTAGAGCAAATGAATCTCTGACCTATAGAATGTATGCGGTAACATTCAGAGATCAGGAATCTACTCTGGACTTCGGGCTGATTATCTCCTTGCCAAATAGGAGACTGGCTTTACCAAGCTAGCACTGCATTGCTGAGAAAGGCCACCCCAGATTATACACAAGTATGTAGCTGCTCTAAATATGTTAGATGGAATAATTAAATTAAGGTCACTGTCACCATTTCAGTCATTCGTATGCAAAAGATACTTCCTTTTACCACAGTACCCACTGATGGCCCTTCATAACCTTATAGGGGGATACCTGAGCTGCAACTTATTATCTCCCTTTGCCATACCACGTTAAGATAATTATTTATGGAGTATTTATTACATAGTTAAGGCAGTGGTTGGGAGACTCTTCTTTATCCTCTGGATAATATCCTTTGGGATTTTATGAAATGAACTCTTAGGAGGTAAAAAGCTCTTGTACAAATGGGGAGTTGGCTATTCCCAATTTCTACCTCTCCTGGCTGGAGAGGGTCATGGGACATAGTCTTTAACCCACAGCTAGAGAAATTACTTGGCACTGAGCCTCAAGGCAGGAGAGACTTGAGGAAATAGTGATGTGGTGCCTACCACAGCCCGCATAAATTCACTCCTCCTAGCCTTCTGCTTCAGTGGGACTCTGTTAAAAAGTTTATAGAAAACAAAAATAAGAAAAACAGGGCTCGCCATTTGTGCTGGAAATAGATTCTCAAGGAAAGCAGTAGGAGGCAGAATCGGAAAGCTCCTGGAAGGAATCGAGGTGGCTGACTTGTGACACATTAGCACTAACTCCACGAGGGCTTCTGGGGATGGAAAAATGGCGGCGGAGGGTAGAGAAGGGAAAGCCGGACTTCCAGGAGCCAGGCGTGGAGTCCCTTTGCCGCCGTACAGCTGACCAGAACTGATACTCAGCATTTCACAGTGAGAGAAGTGGAAACACAAAGGCCCAAGGCAAGTAGGATATTTGGTTTTAAGGAAGTGATGCGCCTAAGGATTTGTATTTTGGTGCAGAGACATGAAACTAACAAGGTATGAGTGTCTACAAACTTCCTGGCATGTTTCTTTGAAATGTGTAGGAAATTACCTATATGAAAGAGTCTTCAGGGATCACAATTGTCCTTTGAAAGTAACAGTTTAGCTAAAAAGGGACTGCTAGAAATCTTTAGCAGAAGCAGGAATGGGCCGTCTGTTCTTTTTCCAGCCCTATCACTTCAGTACCGGGGAACTCGGGTCCAGATGGAACTTTCCATACCAGATAGTACTATGACAATGAAACAGAGATGGACCAGCTTACCTCCTGCCTCCACAGCCCTTGCTCATACTGATCCCTGAGACAGGGCTCGTCCTTCCCATTTGGTTTATCTCCTGCCTCCCAGATAAGAACTGGCCAGTTCCTGACCCTCTGAATTGGTAATCCTACTGTGACTTTCTGGATGCCGCACCATCCACTGACCTGCTTCAGGTCTTCCTGAGGTATCTGAATGTTACACCTATTTTATTTTATTTTATTTTTTAAAGATTTTATCTATTTATTTGAAAGAGAGAGTGAGAGAGCACATGAGCAGGGGAGAAGGGTAGAGGGAGAGGGAGAAGCAGGCTCCTCACTGAGGAGGAGCTCGATTCCAGGACCCCAGGATCCTGACCCGAGACAAAGGCAGACGCTTAACTGACTGAGCCACCCAGGCGCCCCTGAATGTTACATCTAATAAATAGATGATCTTCAGCAACTCTGTGTAAAATGCCTTCACTTTGGCTCTGAGCCTCAAGGCAGGAGAGACTTGGGGAAATAGTGATGTGGTGCTTACCACAGCCCAAGTAAATCCACTCCTCCTAGGGGATGCCACGAGAAAGAACACACTGTTCCCTAGCAGTGCCGTTCAGGGAGAAATTTTAGGAGGCTCCAAGCAGAGAGACACCAGAGAAGTAAACCCCAAACAGGATTGTTAGCTCTTTTCTGGAGTTCAATCCAAGATAAGCTCTCTTTCTCGGGCAGTTAATCTTGGCTCTGAAAAGAAGTTGCCAGAAGGGTTACTGATTTCAAAGCTACAAGCTCCTTGCAGGAGTTGAGGTCTAGCCAGGGCCTTGGGTAGGTTTTCAAGGTTAGAGATTTTTCTGAGCATATAAAGGAGAACCACAATTTCCTCCATAAATAGTAATAATTAGTGTTTGAAGTTAAGTGAGTCGATGCTTACAACAAATGCTAATCTTTTATTTTTTTGGCATTTGCCTTTCTTTTACAATGTCTTTACACAGCATAGTGACACATTAATTTAGGGTTATGATTAGTAACTAATATGCAAAATGCAATAAAGCTGTATTTATACTGTTACTTCAAGAGTTTTAAAAATATTTTCTAAAAGCCACACTTTGGTGTGGTGTATTCTCCAATCCAGTTGGAAAGGATGGGTTGACCGGATCACCCTCCCCAACAACCAGGGCCCGGCCATCTAGAAGAGAGCTATCACTGACATGGTAGGGGGCAGGAAGAGACAATTTCCATGGGGTTTTCCTTGCAAATCAAACCCTTCTAAGAGGTGGCAGGTACCATAAAAAATAATGTATCAGAGATGGCTCATGTTATACTGACCCCATCAAAAAGAAAGAAAATTTCTCCTATATGCCAGGTTTCAACGCAACTATTAAAAAGAAGTCCTGAATATATAAATGTATGAGTACGTCTGTGTATGTGTAATCGCATTAATTACATTTTACTTCATCTGTGTTGCAGTTATAACCACAGTCTAAAGCGGATATCTCTTATGAATCCTCCCCAGGTAAAAAATAAATTTCCTCACAACAGAAAACTTTTAGGAAAAAAAGAAAAAGAAAAAGACAAAGAAACAAAACACGCATAACCAGCCTAACCTTTAAAGGTCACTCAGGAACTAAAATCTTTATTTGACTTCATTATGAAATCAATGGAAGCTTTGGTTAGATTCATGTAATTATAAATAACACAGAAGACCATGAGGAGAAAAAAAAAAAAACAGTCATAAATCTTTCATAACTTTTGAAACTTCACTTCTCATTATCACATGGTTACATTTTCCACACCCAAGCAAGACTATTGTGCAATTGTGGATTATTTGGTCTGGCTAGCTGGCATACTGCCCAAGCTTTTATGAGTTAAAAAAAGATCATATAATCTGTCCTTTGATATTTAGGTTCATGTTTTTAGCAAGCTTGTATCTTTGCCAAGGAATGCATATTGAGTCAAAATCCTCCCCCTTCACACGCACCGCGGAAGGAGTCACGGGTAAACCAAAAGCATGGGGAAAGGCATTTATTTCTCTTTCTCAAAAAACAGATAAAATCCCAGTGTCAGAATGTATCTTGGTAAGTGCACCAATTCCAGCAGGGGCGATGCCAATGGCCCGGCGACCTGACACGCCTCGGTATACACCAACAAGCCCGCCGCAGTGATTTTCAGCAGCATCCGGTTTAGTTACCCATCAGAAGGATCACTTAACAGTTCTGCTCAGAAACAACGAGGACAAAAACCCTCTCGGATCAAGGATACCGTTTGATTTGCCTTCACTAATAAGTGCCATAAATTATTTACAGAACTTCAAAGTCTTGAAACTGGTGAAGTACACCCGGGCAAAAGTAGAATTTGTTTGTTTATTATCAATTATTTACACAGTATGTTTTACAAGGTCTGATGTGTAGAAAAGGCATAATCCTGAGGAATGGCATACAATAAAATGTATATTATGTTAATTCTGTGAAAGCTTAACACGGGCTCTCAAGTTGTAGAGGCCTTCTTACGCAGTATTTATCAAAGCTTCAGTAACCATCTCAATAGTACTAAACTCTAAAAAAAAATCCTAAAACATATATTTATTGATAAAGTCTAGGTAAGTGAGAATCTCTACACATACATTTTCTTGCATAACTATTGCAAGGGGATGTCAAACCTATGACAAGATGGTGACTTCGAGACAAAACGGGATTCCTGCCCGACTAATAAAGTATTTGTAACACGGGGTCACACACAATAGATGAATCAAACCCACATCTACCCAAATAGGTCAGCCAAAAAATAAACATGTCAATCTTTTTTAATCAAGCCGGCACTTCAAATCTAATATAGTAATTATAGATGAAAATGTTGTTCAGATTAAGAGCTACGCCCCTGGGACATAGAGAATGTGTGCCAGGATGCTATTGTTTTTAATGTGCCTCTGGTCAAATGTGGTAAACTTCACACTTTTAACCAGTGCTGTTTGTAATAGATTGAATGAAACAGGTCTACAAAAGAATCAATAAATGTAAAGACTGGAAAGAATTAGAGAGGCTTGCAGACTTGTACCTATTGTCTGGGGGAATTAGATGTCAGTTTCAGTATTATAACTTTGACAAAGGTTTCCGGGCTTTAATTTACTAGAACGTATAATGGGCAAAGAAGGGGCTGGGAAACATAGTCGGTCTGAATACATTATTTAACAAACACTTTAATGAAGGTTACCCACTTTTTTTTTTTAAATACTGCTGACATATTTTCCCATTCACTTTTCAGAACCTTGTTTATCACTGAAACACTCTTCTCTAAGAACAGTCTCCTAGGTTCCCCACATCCCAAGCCCATGATGGGGTACTTAATGGCGAAGAGCACACTTGTGGGCACACACATTGCTTACCTTTGTGTCATGATGAATGGACTGGAGCCCTAGTGCTAAAGTTAGCAAGCAAACACAAACATGGTAATGATACAAGGATTAGGTGAGTAATTCTTTTTTCGTACCTATGCTTCAATAGAACGAGATTTCACAGGAATTCTGTCTCTGTTTTTCTAGTGACGGAGAAAAGTTTTGGAACGCTTGGCAGCTGGTGTACAGAAGAAAGATCCAGGGCCGTTTTACTCATTTACTTATTTTTTTTTTAACCTAAATCCATGGACTTAACCGTGCTTAGCTCACAAAGCGGTTGCTCTGTCCTTATACACATCCCAGATGCAATTTAGATAGGTTACATCCCCCCACACTTATCTTGGGAGAGGGGAAAACATTCCATTAATCAAAAACTAATGCGGAAACCCCCTTGGGAATAAATGGAAACCACATGGCAAAGTGAGAATTAGTGTTTTCTGTACAACATGGAAGAATGACATGTCAGAAAAGTAGCCAAAGTAGCCAGAGAATAATCAACAGTTTGCTGGCCAAAAATGACTTGGGTCTTCGCTGCATGCGCTGTATGCCCATTGGTAATGAAAGGCACAAATCTTCTTGAAGTAAATAGCCTTGTCTGCTGTTCCACAGGGCTCTGACTTGACTTCCAGCAAATGTCAGCCAACCCATCAATAAATAAATATTTAAGGAAGTGCCAAAAAGCCGTACCTTCGAAGTGGACAGTGGGAGACAGAAAGATGGCCCTTGTCTTCTAAGCGTTTACTATCGAATAAAATGTCTTTCAGGGACTCTAAAGCAGGGTGGAAAGCCTTTCCTAGGTAAAGACCCAGAGAATTAGTTAGGCTTAGTGGGTCCCAAGGACTGTCACAACGATAACAGCTCTGACATAGGACACGAAGCAGCCATGGGTGAGATACAAACAAATGAAGGTGGTTATGTTCCTGTAAAATTAGTCATGAAAGCTAAAATTGGAATTTCGTGTGATTTTCCTATGTCACCAAATATGATCATTCTTATGATTTCTTTTCATCTATTTAAAAATGAAAACTGATCCTTCACTCAGAGGCCGTACCCAACAGGTGGAGGGCCTGATTTGATCTGTGGGTCACTGCTTGCTGAACATTTCCCTAAAATAATTATGAATACCATAATGATTTCTTGGCTCATACAATCACAACATTGCAAGTGTAAGCCATCAGGGATGCAAAGGTAGATTTAATATAGTCTAATCTAAAAGGCCATTATCTCTTTGAAGACAATACGATTATTCTGGGGGCAACCCTGGAAATAGAACCCCGATACAAAAAGGGCTTTGGCTCTTTGGTGTATAGCAGAGTCCCTGGCATGCAGTGTGAGTATTCAGGCTCAAGTTCAGCACAAGAGGCTGGAAATCCATATTGATTTCCACTGAAACTGGGAAGCATTTATGGGTCACCATGATATAGAGATAAAACTGACAGGAACTGTCCCTACAGTCTAGGTTTCCAACCATCCTAAAAGGATAAACAAATACTTGTTTCAATAATTCTAGATAAACCAAGTGTACGAAGTGTGGCCATTGAGTTATAACATGTGCTGGGAAAGGATAATTCCCAGTGGGATGATCTGTCCCTACATTTTAAGGGAGGCTGCCCTTGAGACCGTCTGGTGACCAAGGGCATGCTCCCGAATGGAGATGACGACAACAGGCATTCTCAGCAGAGGAAGGAGCTTGAGAAAAAGCAAAGGAATGGGGAGCACACAGTTGTGAGGGGTCAAGGAAGAGTCAGAGCACCTCTTCGTCGTAGGCAAGAAATAAGGATGGATTCTTTAATAAGAGGACTTTGAACACTCCCTGGAAAAGTTTGGACTCAATTTTTATGCAAATGAATGCCAAGAATTTCAAGCGCTTCTTATACAAATGAAATTTCAGGAGAGTTGAAATCTACTTTATAACCCAAGTTCAGTGATACTCTAATCACAAAACGAAAACTTTCATAAAATAATTTAACACCACACATTTATTTCTAAAATCCTTCTGGTACTGCTCTGAATAAAAATCAACTTGGCTTTTATAACACATAGTTAAAACAGGTGAACGAAGTGTCGGTGGATTTCTGAATAGGGCCCAAGACAGAGCAGGTGCTCAATAAGTAAGTAAATAATTTTACATGACCTTTCCCATCTATGCCAATGTCAGGCAAATGAAATAAAGCCGAATTTTGAAGTTCAGGAGAAACTAAAAGAAATGTATCCTTCGATATGATAGGAAAATCTTGGAACCTCAAATAATCCCCATTCTCAACATATTTATTTGGATAGGCAAAATGTAAGTTATCCCATGGTTATCTCATTGATGGTACCAACCTTAACTTTCAAAGAACAATTTCATTTAGTAAGACATGGCATGTGAAAAAAAAAAAGTTAGGCTTAGAAACAGAGTTGACATTTAAACTTGCCACCTTCAGGTAACTGTAATTCTCAAATATCCACTGGTCTGATCACTGTCATCAGAGTACGGTTATAAATGGATTATTGGCTTCAGCCGCCTGGTGAATCTTCTTAGAGCACTGTACTCTAATAAACCACATGAAATGACATGTTTTAGAGGATGTCCGGTTATAACTCTGCTGCGTGAGGGGCCAGGAATTTTAGTTGTGTTCCCATGTTACCCACTGCAAGCTTTCAGAGGTCAGGTGTACATACGAAACAGTGAATGTTTGTTCAAATGTCTGTGTGCTGACTTGCGACACTGCTTTCTGTGCTTATCCGATATACCACCTGGTATACCTAGAGCTACGCTAGAGATACTTAGGAATGTCTGTACTGTCAGTGCAAGTTAATTTGGGAAGTATTTGTTGAGCCTATTCTAGGGGTCTAGAATTAATGTTTAGGGCAAATAAAATTTAAGGACTCAAGTGAGGGAATGACAAGTTTCTTTTTCTTGAAATTTGTGACTACGCTCAATTTTTATTAAGACATGTATATGCATGCAGTGTTATATTTATAGAAAAAAGAAAACGTGATACAGAACCCAAAGCATAGTATTTGCTAATCTTCCCATCTCATTAGTCATTTTTAGTGATTTTTTTAAAGGAAACTACAAAACAGTTTTTTAAGAATAACTAAAATCTTTACAAGAAAACACCCTCAGGGTAAAACCCCCCAAAAGTGAACTTGAAAAGGTAAGATACTCGCCTTCCTGATTCATGAATCTGACTCTGAGTAGGGGACAGAATTCTGGATGGAGAGGACTTTAGCGTCACTTGGTTCTCAGTAGGGCCCCCTAAAGGACGAGCCCACGTGTGGGCTGTGTGAGCACGCTCACGCAGGCTGGCATGCGCGTGCACACACAACACGCACAAACTGACGCACATGCAGGCACTCCAACCAAATTACAGGCATGACTAATGATGCTGCTTCAGAAACTGCAGTTCACACTCTTGTGAAAGTGTTCCAGACCACCAAATGCACCAACTTCTGAGACGTGTGGGGGGTGATCTGAAACCATGTTTACACAGACCTACACCTAGAAAATCCTCAGTAATGAGTCTGGGGCGAGCCCGAGACTACTGTGCCACACGCAGAATCGGTCTTCTTGTCTCCAGGTCACAGGCTGCAAAGTCCCAAGGTCTGGTTTTCTAGTGGGTCTTCTCCCTCAACTTTTGACTTCCTTATCTACATACATCGAAAAAAATCTACACCTTGGTGTGTCTGGTTGTGCCGTAATAATATGGGTGTAGTGTCTTGCCTTAAAATCTCCCACTCATCATGGAGTCTATGCATCATACAACTTTTTTGTTGTTGTTGTTGTATGAGACAAAATGTAAAGCATTGATGTATGGTGACATGTGAGCGATCATACCCATTAATCCAGAAAAACCTCACCAGGCTGGACATAAACAGTCCTCCAGTACAAGGGCAAAGGAGGGTCACCAAGAATTGCACATCAAAGTCACCTGTTAAAGTCTAGCATGTGAAAAAGATGAACAGCATGATATCTCACAATAAATTTTGGTGGGTTTCAAACATACGTGACAGAACTATATCAGTTTCAATGTTTTGTTTTTTTTATATAAAAAGATGCTCAACTGACTTTCATTCTCGCAGTCTTAGACAGCTTTTCCTTAAATATGCCTTACCATATAAATACTGAACATAACCCTCTCTTAATTATTGTATCCAGTTTTTGAAAAGCTGCTCAGGGATTAGCAGTTAAGTTCCAGTTTCATGTGGACATGACATATGGACATGTGACAAGCAAAGGGGGCGTGAGGCAATCAGCAAATAGTCATTCGGCAAATAATCATTGCACATCTAGAATACTCAGTGGGACCAGGTGCTTTGGAGAAGATTGCTGGCTTGCCCCGAGAAGCCCTAATCTTTAGAGGACTCATGCACCATATCATGCTTTCCTCTTTGCAATTACTTCGTTTCGACTCCCTGACCATTTGATACTGTCAAGTCATTACCCTTTATTTCTTGTCACTTTTGCTTTTTTTAATCGCTCATTTAGTTATATGCAAAAGCACAGCAGCTCACAAAGTCATACTCACCAGTTCAAAAGAGCTACCCCTAGCCATTCTTTGCAACTTGTAATTGATACCCACCTAGAGTAGGTTACACACCTCTGGGGGACAAGCACAAGATTTTACTAGGGCATTAAATGTCCTGAGAGATACCCAGCCATTTCTGGGCTTTTAACTTAATGTTGGAAGATGACCTGAATACTAATAAAAATCTGGAGGTATCCTGAGATTTTCAAAGAGGCATCTAAGCCTCTCATCTACAAAAATGGAAACTGAGGCCCAGTGAGTTTAATTGACTTAGCTAAGAGCATACATTTAGAGACAAATTCTGAGTTAGAATGCAGTTTTCCTAACCCTCAAAAAGTCCTTCATCTTATTTATCTAAGTTTTAAAATACCTATGACAAATCCTGTGAGGCAGAAGGAAAAAAACATATTTTTTCACACATATATATTATGCGTGACATATAAAATGTATATAATACATGCTTACATTTGGTTGTATCTCATTTCACCTCTCCTAAGTTATCGAGGCTTTTACAATTATATTTTAAAACAAATTTTCAGAGTTAAACATTTAAGTATTATATTACAGTACAAAAAAGCCTTGGAAACACAAGCTTAATTTTTGGTGCTGTTTCGCATAGGTTGTTGTTAACATGCCACAAGCTGTAGACACTTAAAAATACTGTTTAATTTTCTTTAATCCATTTCGTTTTATGGATCTAAAATGGCCATCAGACAATAATACAGCAGTTTCCATAAGGAATAAATTGTTACCGCTTGACAAAAAACTCTTTTTATGCTAGAAGAGGGAAATATAAAAATGTCTTTTTCATATAATTATATTAAAAAATGTGTTAGTATGTTCTCTCATATTACAGCTGTTGGAACGTTTTTTTAAGCCCCTGACTTAAGAGCTTTCCTTTCCTTCCTCATTTTTTCCTAATTAATTTCTGTTCAACCAAAGAATTCTTTCCTTTTATGGCTTCTGCTATCACAGCAATGCCTTCATGAAATAAGCAAGCCGATTTCTGAGCTCTACTCTTCAAATAAATAAATAAATAAATAAATAAATAAAATAAAATAAGGCAGGCACAGAAGGTAAAAAATGTTTCTAAGAAGGGCACCATGTAGGTGTTACTCCTCATTTGATGGGAGTTGACAAATAATTATGATCCTCTAGAAAAAAGTAACTCTTCTGCTCTTCAAAGAGGGACACAGTGTTCAGAAACAGAAATGTAACCATTTTTAGATATTAACGGCTTCACAAACTTTGTCCTATAGGGGAGCATCTGCTATTAATAAATTTACTATATGACTTCTGATAACAGCCTTGCTTTTGTTTATGAGTATTCATTAAAGTGTTAAAAAAAAACCTAGAATGAATTTAGAATGTCGTTTCTTCAGAAGATTTCTATCCTTGTATTCTCTCGTATTTATTTTAGATTTTAGATTATAGTTTAAATATCCAGAATTAATGAGGTTTCCTTATGTACTTTGCAAAGTTTACAGACCATTACTTTTAATCTCTTTTTTCTTTTTATGCTTTGAATAACTGCTTTTCTTTTTAAAAAATAAGGGAGGAAAATCTGTTTAATTAAATAATATAGTCAAACAACTGCTCTTTTTATACTGCAATTGCTTCACTATTGAAAAAAAAAGGCAAGGCATAAAACTCAACTAATTAATTTTATTAAAGATCTGAAGAAGCAGTGCTATCTTTGCCAATACCGCCTACCTTCTTCCTCACACCAACTGCCTAGATATTAGAAAATCTGGAGAAACGAGATGCCTAACACAATTATTCAACAGGGTAAAATTCTATATAAATATATACAATATTTATGAGATACATTAGTATATTTCCTACCCAAGCTTTTTGAGCTCATATAAACAGAATTTTTTTAAAAAATCGCACTGGCATGAGTCAGCACTCAGTTAACACAAACATATGATCAATATCGATCAAGATGTCAATAAATCGGCCGCATTGAGATCTACTCCTTTTGTGCATGTACGTGCGGGTTAGCTTTACTTACATAAGCAATAGGCAATACATGTAACAAGTTCCAGAGAAGTAATTTGTTATTAAAAACAAGAAAGTGATCTCCTATTATTAAAATATAAGCTTATTTTCCTGCAGCATAAATTCAACAGTATCGATCAGTAAATATCGGAAGTTATTGTTTGAAATAGGCAGATTTGTAGAAGGAATAATCAAAACAATGTGCATATTTTAAAGTGATAATAAATCAATTTTATCACAATATTACCCCTTGCGCACTTAAACCTACCAACTTTGCCTACCTTTTAACACATACTGACAGAAAGTTAACACAAGTGTTACATATCCTACGGACTATCCACACACACACGCACACACATAGGAAATTTGATCATCGTAATACTTGAGGTCAGAAGCACCATCTAACAAAGAAAGTTTTTCTTTTCTTTGAATTAACTGCATCATTTTCCCATTTCAGCTCCCATATATAAAGGAAGCTTAACTGTGTGCTTACAATTATAGTTCAGGCTAGACTCCATTACTTTAATTATCTTACAACGAACAGAAAAATCTAATGTACGGTAAATGTAGCTCTCTTAATAGAAGAGCAGATTTTAAAGGCATTTCCTTTCTCAAAAGAAGCTGGACACACTCTAGTCAGGTTTTGTATTTTCTGTATACAACTAGTGTTTCATTTTGAATTACTCGAGCACACTGCAAAGTGTACACACTGTAACAAGAGGTCAAATTTCACTCGGTGAATCGATTCAATATGAGAAGCAGAAATTTCCACGGAGGGAAGGAAATTGCCTTACAGTCTGTTGGCATCATTTGGTTTCAGCCTCTCGCCCTGAGTGCTGGGACCCAACGCGCAGAGTGGTCCAACCCTGCCCCGCGCTACTTTGCAGAGCATGAGGCTTGAAGGGCTGTTAGAAGGAGTAAGGACAGAATTACCCCTGATGAGTGCGCTCTCTGTCTGATGAGACTACCCAGGAAAGACTAACCGTGGCTAAAAGGCCTTTGTTGTCTAGGTAAGAAAAGGAAGGTTGTTTCGTTTTGTTTTCCTTTTTTGATTTCTTTACTCAAATGCTGACCTCAAATTCAGAAAAGCCAAAGATTCAGTGTGACTCACACAGCCTTTGATCAGCTTCCCAATATAGTCTAAATAACAGATCATTGTAAAAAAAAAAAAATGTAAAAAGTTTCCGTTCAAACAGGGCTCAGTGTTTGGAAAGAACTCTCTGTTTCTGCGACCGCGCCATCCACTTAAAACTTTGTTCGGGAGCTGGTCAGAAGCCAAAGATGGCAGTGAAGTTCATGGAAGTGAGGAAATAAGTTATTTTGCTTCGAGGACCAGATAGATGCAACAAAGAGTAAATTAAATGACATCAAGACTGCTAGAAGATACGGGGCCCCTGGGTGGCACAATCAGTTGAGCGTCCGACTTTTGATCTCAGCCCAGGTCTTGATCTTGCGGTTGTGAGTTCGAGTGTTGGGCTGGGCTCTGTGCGGGGCAAGGAGCCTACTTAAAAAAAAAAAAAAAAAGAGGGGCACCTGCATGGCTTGGTCAGTTAAGTGGCTGCCTTCGGCTCAGGTCATGATCCCAGGGTCTTGGGAGGGCTTGAGGGGCTCCTTGCTCAGCAGGGAGCCTGCTTCTCCCTCTCCCTTTGCCTGCCTGCCTGCCGCTCCCCCTGCTTGTGATCTCTCTCTCTCTCATGATCTCTCTCTGTGTCAAATAAATAAATAAAATTAAAAAAAAAAGAAAGAAAGAAAGAAAGAAAAAGAAAAGGAAAAAAACTGATGGTAGACAGACCAAGACATATTTGTGATCCTTCTTTTGACGGCTTCTGTCTTTCCAAAAATCTGAATGGAATAGTTTCCAAATGATTATAACACACTTAATTTTAAATCAAGAGAGAAAAGACACTAATATTTCCATTCACCAAAACCGTATCATTTTTTTTCCCTGCGAGGATTAGTCAGGAAGTTCAATCTATACTTCCTCCAAAAGAAGACAAAGAATACTGGGTAATATAAAGACAAATCATAGAAATAGACCAGCTCTGTTTATTCTGAAAAGGTTTGTTTAAATCTTCAAATACACTTTAATCTCTCAGACACTAAAAATCTGCATCAAAGCCATAAGAAATCGACTCCTTTTCTAAAATATATTCAACCATACATCCCTTTATTGTCGTAATGCTATTTTCAGCATCATGGGGTATGTTTTTCTTTAAAGTGCTTACATCTTTGATATAATGGTCATTTTTTAGGGATTTTTGGTGCTTTTGTATGATCTTATCTTGCTTCTATAGCCAGTTGTAAACTCTTTAAGGAAAGAAACAGCCCACCTTAAGTCCCCAGGGGCCGGGTGGAGTGATTTGCATACTCAGTAAAAGGATTTGATTAACTTCTATCCCAGAAATTTCAGTCTTAAAAACCTGGGGATCTACTGGGAATGCACTTGTAATAACCTTCTAGTACAGCCTGTTTAAAAATCTTTGTTGTACAAAAATATTCTGCTTGTCTAACCTAAAGCACTCTTGTAATTTCAAACCATTTCTTACAATATTGAACTTTTTGAAGTTGGGGAATCAAACTGCTGGTCAGCATTTTACAAAATTTATGAAACATTTATTTTGGAATAATAAAATAGAACTACCAGTCTCTATCAAGATGAAAACTTATAACTATTGGTTTTTTTATATAAATGTAGCAAACTACATTTTTAGTTTTAATATAGAATATATTTTCAACTTTACTATAAACTTGGATACTGGAGGATACTGAGGTGTTTGTTATTTATTCTCCACAAAAGATCAAGTACACTAGACCACTTGAATAAAAAAAAAAGAAACAAATATTTAAAATAAATGCATGTTGTAGTAATTATGATCTAGATAAGGTTTGCTGCTTAAAAAAAAAACAACAACCTACAATCTTGG
Source organism: Mellivora capensis (assembly GCA_004024625.1). NCBI lineage: Eukaryota > Metazoa > Chordata > Mammalia > Carnivora > Mustelidae > Mellivora > Mellivora capensis. The sequence goes on along the minus strand of PISX010010009.1, from coordinate 50,970 downwards.
CATGCTTCTACTCAGGACGGTTCTATAAATATGCCCATGGTTCAGGACATGGTAGAAATGAAAATGCTGATAAAAAATGGGCATATGTTATCTGGTCTCTCAGTATGTTAAACTTCAGCTGAAATAACTAGAAAAGAAGGAAAGGAAATTATCCTTCCCCAATTCATTTCTTACTGTTCTTGGAGACTTCCCCTGAGTTCATGGGAGTAGAAATTATTTCTATCAAAGTAGTTCTTGGTTCTTCAACTGCATATTAATGAATTATAATCAAGGTCCTTTCCTCAAGCAAGAAATATAGACAAGGACCTCTAGCTCCATCCTTTCTGAGCACAAAAGCACTGAATCCTTTAAATAACGAGCTGGTTAAAAACAATGCAGTGTCTCTAAGATGGGTTCTCTAGTGAGGAAGGTAGCTTTTGATTATTTCTCAGGAAATTCTGGTTTCCTCCAAACTGCAGTTCTAATCTTTGAAAAATGATTTCACCCTTAATTTTCTGCAACGCCACACTATTTCAGTGGTTAATATAAGTTAACTATTCAAGTTCCATCTAATATTCTCATCAAACTCCTCACGGGAAGAAAGACTCAATTCTACAAACACGTTTTTATTCATCCAGTCCTATTTTTCTATAGATTACAAAAACAAACCAACCCAACATTTAATTCAGATTCCACAGCTTTTTGGCATTTCCTATAGCGATTGCTATTCTTTCTTTCTTAGTCTCCTGAAGTGAAAACATTTTGGAGAAAACAAGAAGTCACACACCATGAGGCAAATTGCTTCTAGTAGGGTTTAAGTTAAACATGTCGTGTTTAGAGATGCGATCGCATCACCGATTCCTCTTTTCTTTTTACTTTCGGCTAATCATTTAAACCCTCGAAAATGTTAATCATGATACTTAGGTAAAAAAATATTGAAAGGAAATGTTTAGGAGGTTATAATTGGTAAAACTGAAGAATAAAGAGGCTATCACTGCAAAGAATCCCGAAAGAGTTGCCCCAAAGTCAGATGAAGTCCACCAAACCTCTGGTGGGAAACCTCTAGGAGGCTGACTCCAAGCAGCGAGTTTGTCCCTGCAGGTATGATGAAATCTAATATTTCCGTGTAACGAATCACAACATATGGAGTTTTAAGTTATCCCATTCTGGAGCACGCTTATTTGATTACCTTTGGAGTTCAGTCTTTGGTTTGTCCTAATTAAAATAATTCCATTAAAAAGAAACATGTATGCAAGGGTGAAAAAGGGTTTGGCTTGGGTCTTCCTCAGCTCATTGGAACAGATTAATGATATGTTGGGTTTACAGTATTCTGCCTGTTTGTTCGCAACGTTTGGATAATCTGAAAACCCAGATTTAAGGGAACTAATCATGTGCCTTGCAGGGTCCTTTCACATGTACAATCTCACTTCGGTCTTCCAATGATCCCAGCGGGTCGGTATTTTACAGAGGTGGGACTCGGGCTCATAGATGTTACCTGCCTAAGAACACACAAGGATAAATAATACAGCTGAGCTCAGAACGCACCCAGGGGTCTCTGTTCAGAATTGCGCTCCCGAAGATCATGGCTTTAGTCTGCTTAAGTAGGTGAGCTTATACTATTTGCCATTTGGAAGAACTAAATCACCAAGAGATGCACATTATCTGAAAAATAATCCTGTCAGTCTAGGAATACACTGTTCCTATGCCAAGGACTTGCCACAACAAAATTTTCTATCGGGACAATCTTATGATCAGTGACGGTCCATTTTTCCCCTTTGGTAACCCTCATTCTACCTCCTGGAACGTACACACAGACTCCTAGAAATCCGTGCCTTCGTGTTTTCTGTACTATATCATCCTGAAGTTATTCTCTCCTTCACACAGGACAAAATTCAATATTTAACAGTTCAAAGCTGAGAAATAAGTGACCGGAAGATCTTACATATAAGTGATCAGGAGATATTAACATTTTAATAAGGAGTAGTTCATTCACCCAAAATAGGAATGAAATTCTATTGGGATAATTTAGGCATCACAGACTAATACATGTGGTTCTGAAAGGAAGGAGTTGCCCTTCAAATGATATCATATATTAAAAAAAAAAATCCAGCCATTTATTGTTAGAACCAAGTCTAGAATTTTCATAGCCTTTCTCATTGCTGAACTAGGAGAGTACCAATACCCAATTGTACAATGCAATATTTTTCATCAGCAACAATTCTTCAAAAGGAGAAACTGCATTTTATACATGTCTGCTAGGATCTCCTTAAATCGGTCAGATAACTGTTTACATCTGAGCACGACATGAGACCCCGATTTACGTTCTAAAGCCAAAGTTACTCAGTTAAATCTCTAATATTTTTTTAACAACCAAAGCTACCCAGTTAAATCTCTAATTTTTTTTAACAACCAAATTAAAACAAACAAGCAAAAACATTGGCCAAAATCACAATGGGACATTTACAACTGATTTATTTAATGAAATAATATTGGTGATTGAGTATGCATTGTATATATTTTTACACTTGTCAAAGGTGATAGGAAAATAAAGCAATGTTGAGCATAAATAATCTGACACAACCCGACCAACATATTGTAAACAGTTGTCTTAAATTTATAAAGATGGTCTGCACATAAATGAAGGAGTCCATTTAAGTACACTGACCTATTGGCTCCGCTGAAAATCAGTTATTTTTTTTAAAGTAAACGCCTTCCACAGGGTCAAACTTTTGGAATTTTATGTTATATTCTGGAATTTCCTTCCAGAATATTACAATCTGCTACTTTACTTTTTTTCTTAACAGGTTTGATTAACTTTATAAAGGGGTGGTCAAATGCTGACCATATTAGAGGTTTGGTTTTGATCTCCTCGCTAATACTGGTTTTGTTAAGAAGTTGAGCTCCGTGGCTCCCGCAGAGAAAAAAGAGGAAAACAATTAAAGACTCCCACAGGAGGCCCCATCTCTCAACAGAAGATTTGGGGAACATTCTCATTCATATCTAGTCCCAGCCAAATGCCTTTTAAGGGTGTTAGTTTAGTGAGCCATAGCAGGCTTTTGTTTTCTATTATTTCTTATAGTTAGGTTCAAGGTTCAAGGGGAATCGTAAAGGAAGAAATGAAATAGTCCTGATTAGTTTATGTATATAGAATTCTTGATTGCGATTCCTGAAAAAGTTGTTTTATTCTTTCAAAATCTTAATTGCTTTGTTACTTTCTCTGGTTGCCGGGTTTTGATTTGTTTCAATGTCACAAAGCTGGCTCATTCATATACTTATGCAGATAAAAAAAATGAAATTATCTCTAACAAATTAAAAAAAAATCATCAAGAAGTTTTCTGACCAGATGAGTCCCTAAGTGGAACAATAAAATAAAATAAAATAATAAAATAAAAATAAAACAATATGTGTTTCATGAAAATAAAACAATTTATGTGTTTCATGAAGATGAACAGCAAGATTTCATTAAAATGAAAGAAACTGAAATTCAGTGTAATTTAACAAGTCTAGGTTCCGAATAAAAATACTTGTGGGGAAAAAAAAAATGCCTGCTATCAAAGAGGACAATACGAAGTAATTTATATGTTACATGCCTATCGCATCATATTGAGATAAAAAAAGCCTGGACATTTATTCACATACAACGACTTTATGAAACGTATTCAACTTAAAGAAGTATATAAAAAAATGCTCTCTGTACCCTGTAGCATCTGGAGATGCTATAAAGGAAGACGAGAAGACTTAATCACCGCGTAAATGTACGCTAAAGAAAGATGTCAAAGTGGGATCTCAAACAGATAACTGAAGTATAGCAACAGATAAACATCACATTAACTCGACGCTTGGGGAAAAACACAGGCAAGCGATGCAGACGCGTGGGTGAGATTATCATTCTCCATCAACGTGTAACTAAATCTCAACATTTTCAAGTTCAAGTCATTTGGTAGAAACCAAGGAAAAAGCAAGCAGTAAAATGTTACAAACGAAAACAAACTTTGCAAAGCCACATTTTCCTAATTCAAAGTTCACAGTATTCTGAGAAGAAAATCCTTCATTGTTTTCGGTTTTTGTTGTTTTTTACCCTGAAAGCAGGTTTTATCCAAATTTCTAGTGTGCGTGCAACTGTAACTATTAAGGACCCCAGTCCCACAAATACTTAAGGAAATACTTAGAACAAGCTGTAATTTAGTGAAGTGGATTCCTGCCTGTAATACAAAGCTGAGACTATCTAACCTTGGGGGGGCGGGGGAGAACACAAAAGTGGATCTGAATGTGAGGTCTGAAATAATGACAAAGGTTAAGGTTTCCTGACCAAGTCACAAACATACGCAAAACTCAAGTGAAAGCCTAAAATTAAAGAAACGTTTTAGCCCATAATATTCAATGTGACTCACTGGGTTTTAAAAAGAAACAATATTTAGGAGACGGAGATCCCATTTAAAAACTTCATATTTCACACATATACATAGACGCACAAAGACGCTTTTTGAACTTGAAAGTTGAATTGGAGGATTAAGTAAATGTATTCTGTGAGAAGGAAGTGATGATTTCAGAGCGGAGAGTACTTTGAGGTTTGCAGTACATTTTTGGTTGTTCCGTTGTATAAATTACCATGTTGTATTTCATAGTAATGAAATGTTTAATAGCAGGCATGGATTCTTAAAAATTCCTGTTCTATTACATGTTGTTATTATACAGCATTTGTTCTGAAGAGTGGATACAGCAGTTGAATTAAGAAGTGCCTCTATATCATCATTCTTTCATTCCAGCTGTGGGACGGAGGGATATTTTAAAATTAATTCAAGGGACAAACAAGAGAACGCACTGCTGACCCACTCCGGTTTGGGTTCATCTTGGCCATACATTCCAAGTGAGTTTAAATGAACAGGCATTATGTAAATAAGCATTGCTAAATAAAAGGCAGCCCTCGTGTATTAATCCAAAGCCTGGGGTGCTTTTAGAGCAGGCTGGAGACAATCCCAGACACCTGGCTTTTGAAAGACCACCAAGAGAATAAGTAAAAGGGGTCCTTAAAAGCAGTTTGAAATTAAATCTAACTTAAATGCAAGATTTAGATATGCTTTTGCTCAGCGTTTTTTAAGATTTATTCTAGTTCCTTAATATAAAAATTCTCACCTTGCAGACACTAAACTGTTCTTGAGTCAGTGAATATTTAAGAAGTAAAATCCTATCAAGAACACGGCTGAGAACAAATGATTATACTTACTGTTCTAAAATACAAACTCTGGTACATTTCCTTCATTCCAGTACTGACTTTCACTTGTAACTATTTGGAATGAAGAAGTTACAGGCATGTCTACGTGCAGTATCATCACCTGTGTAAAAAGTTGATCTATGGAAATTAACTAGAAAAAAAACTTAGAATGTCTAATTGGTCCCAGGATAAAATACGTAGCCATAATTGTTTGGGAAAAGTGGAAAGCTTCACAGATACTATAGGAAAATAATCATGAAATTGTTTTGTTTTTTTTTTTTTCAGAGAAACAAGTAATGAGCTCAACTTATTAGTGTTTTTAAACCACTTAATGAACATATTCCATAGCTAACAAAATTAGCGTTATTAAATTTAGAAGGGAGCACACATGTTATGAGGAATTAGAAGGCCTACAGAAAGAGAATTCCTGAACATGTAAGACATGGATTTTATGCAGAGTTAGGATGTCTATGTGTAGGTTCATATTTCTTTAATTCTATTAAACTTTTCCTTGGGGGAGAGCTACTGTCACATTGTTTGAATCACGACAAAAGCCATGGAGAAGATCAACAGTGCTGTGAAGGTAATGAACTTCCGTTGGCCTCTGTGGAGCTGGTTGTAAAATTTATAAGGAAAGTTCTACCCCTGGCCTGCATAATTTTTTGGTGAGGCAGTAGAAATTGATGCCATCTATCTAAAAGAATAAAAGTGGGCAATTTAGTTATCTGAATGTTCTCAGCCTCCACAAATCTTGGAGACATTTGGGCTTATGGAAGGCACAGAAGTTGAAGGTATGGATGTGTGATCCCATCATCTGTTTGTTGAGTAGCTGGTATGGATTAAATATGGTGTTCTCTTCTGTAGGATGAGAGAGAATTACAAATCACCATTCGTGGCCACAGAGTACTTGTAATCTATTAGGAAGACACATGCATTCTGCATACATAAAACACTTAAAAGTTGTTTTAATAGGCACTAACTCTCCTCAGAGCAAAAACTTTATGCCCAAGTGTGTTAAATACCGTACAGAAGTCTGTGTCTTTTGCCCATAGACTAAATCCTATGACTTCTCTGGAATAGTTTAATTGTTGGCTCATCTGAACCTCAAAACTTTCCATAAGCAATATCAACTTAAATATTTATAAGAGTAGAATAAGGGGCACCTGGGTGGCTCAGTGGGTTATGCATCTGCCTTCAGCTCAGATCATGATCCCAAGGTCCTGGAATTGAGCCCCGCATCAGGCTCCTTACTTGGTGGAGAGCCTGCTTCCCCCTCTCCCTCTGCCTGCTGTTCCCCCTGCCTGTGCTCCCTCCCTCTCTCTCTTTCTCTCTCTCTCTGTCAAACAAATAAATAAAATATTAAAGAAAAGAGTAGAACAAAAGAAAACATTTAAGCCTAATGTTTTTTAATTTTAACAAAAGAAAAATCATCTCTAATTTCAATCATGATTTGAAATCACCTAATTTGAGAATTTCCAGAGTGTTAGCAGAAAATTTCCCCAAATACAAGGAATCAGAAGCATCAGCTTGGCTGAAGCCACAGAATAGTGGGTGGAAACGGGGCCTGGAGACGTGATTCTCTCAGCAGCTCTAAGTGTAATGTTGAGTGGGAACTCCAGAGTCAGCTGGGCCGAGGAATTTGTTAGATCTATTTTCACACCGAGTACAGGAAAGTGTTGAGGACTTCTTCATCTGGCTCAGTTTGGGATCCTCCCAAATGCACATCAAAATCAATTAAACGTATCGTTGAGTTTCAGTGCCTCAATCTGATGATGGGATGGTAATATCTCATTCAAGGCCAAAGGAAACAATGAGCCTTTATTAAGCACCAACTGAACACCAGCATCGGTCACGCTGGATGAACATGGGATAGAGTCCTCTGCTCCTGGCTGGACCTCGGGGCGGGGCGGGGGCGGGGGTGCGTCTCTCATGGGCCTTATGTCACTCATGGGTGATTCTCATAGGTCACCTCTTCTGGGAAATAACTTTGAAGTAATCCTCTCTAAAATCTGAATATCCCTTCTGCCCATCTCAACAGGCTTAAATAAAACGGTGTATTTTATCTTAAAAATATACATGTGGAAAGAGTTCTGCCAACTCTAAAACACTATTCAAAGGTCAGAGGCCATTTTAACAAATAATGGTAACAGTTTAAAACTCGTGATTCTAAAAAAAATATATTTCTTATATTTATATATATATATATATTATAAAAATATACTTTCCAACCAAAGAATATTTGATGTATTCACTTCTATAATATTAATAAAAATAGTTAAAACTTACTCAGCATTAACTCTGTGCCAGCCATGATTATAATCTCTTTACATGTATTAAGTCATTAAGCCTCACTACAAACCTGTGGGGTAGGTAGGTACTATTATTATGTCCACTTGAGGTACATGACGTTGAACTACAGAAAGTATGTTATTTGCCCAAAGTCACCTAGGCAGTAAGTGGCAGATCTGTAATTCAAATACCCACACTCTTCACTCCTGTGCTATACTACCTCTCCCATGTGTCATTTATAGGATCCTTCATTCTCTCACCATGTGTTACATGCCTCCTGGAAACTAGGCTCTACGCTAAGCATCATGTCTTTTGTGGGTGATGATGCTGGTCTAATAATACGGGGCCACCAAGAATGATACTTAATCCTGCACACTTCCTCAGACCTAACCATGAACTACAACATCTAGTGCGTTTAAGGCGTTGTTAATTTAGGCAAACTAAATCATTCACTGTGCAACACACAAAGGTTGAAGCAGTCCTCTAGCAATTCATGAACTGTTGGACAGGGAGTCATGTCAGTTGTATAGACAAAACCGTATTCTCAGAGCCACGGAGGCATCCCTCCCGAGTTCCACAGGCATCCGTGTGCACTTACGTGCGTTAAGACACGCAAAGCCATGTTGGATTTAGAAGATGATTAACTCATTTTCAACTCTAGGGGCTCCGCAGACCAACAACACTGCCTTTCCCCACACTGTCCTCATGAAGACAGACTTGGCTAAGCCTTACAGAAGCAATCACTGTCCATGGACACACAATTCTAGCACCATATGTTCTTACACCGGGACCAAAATTGACAGTCAAACAGCTTTCCTGTGCTGCCAGTGTCTCGTTGGCAGAGGAAGAAGTAGGAGGGTCTCCTCTCAAGTTATTTTCAGATGTTTTAAATAGGCCATACTCCTGTGGGCCTCTTTCTTGCACTTCTGTGCAAGCACTCGGAGGGATTTTTGCCTCGATTTTAGAATTAGGCAGTGGAGTAAGAAAAGAGCAGAATTAAAAAAAAAAAAAAAGACGGGGTGTGAAATATTTCTGTATGTTCACTAGCAAATAGACTTTTTGTGGTTTGCAAATATATATGTGTGTGTCTATGTATATGCACATGTATACGTTTATATACACATACATATATTTAAGTTAGGCAGAACCAGGACCTGAAATAATCAAGGTCAAAAAAGGAACACGACTGTAAAGTGTGAGCATCAGTAACTCAATACAACATCAGGGCTCGACCAGCGGCTTGCAATATCCTTCAAAAAAATACCATAGTGGGTTGTGAAGAGTCACTCATAAAATTAATATCTAGCGAAAAGATAAAACATATATGATCATATTACCTGCCTTAAAATGCATTCTCTGAAACACTGTCACGTGCCAGATTCTTCCTGGACAAATTTAATCCTCACACCTTGCAAACCCAGAGAATAGACTGCAAGCTCGTTACACTGTTTGCTGTCTTTAAAGGTTTTTTTTTTTCTACTTATAGATAGTGTGTAACAAATTGAATATCCAATTGAAATAGTGAAAATGTCAATACTTGTAATAAAACTTCTGTAAAAAAAATTTAAAAATGAAAATGAGTAGAATAAAAATGTTTTTCTTTTTTTTCCCTCCCTCCCTTTAGACATTCTTTCAATTAGAAAGGAGACCAAACTTAAATTATAGCTACCAATTAATTTTTCTGCTCTGGAAAGTGAAATAAGCATCTTTCATTAAATTGGATATTAAAGCTCATTGGTTATACAAGGAAACTCCAGATTAATGGACTAGAGTTCTTCCATTTCAATTATTTTCTCTACTTCCTAATTTCAGTTCTACTGCCCCCCTCTCCCTGGTGGGGCACAATCTGACCCTTATTGCCCCAAAGTATTTGACAGACTCTCTCCACTACTTTGGATCAATCCCATAATCTGAACTGGAAGGCTACAACCTCTTTGATAAAAAGGGTGTGTGTTTGTGTGTACGTGTGTGTGCGTGTGTACACACACACGAGATTTAGCGGCCACAAAGGCTTTCTTTAGATGAAATCATAAGATGAAGAAGGAGAAGAAAAAATACAAAAAGAATTTCGGCTATGGAATGAAAGTAGGCAGTTATCCAGAACTTTTGCTCGGCAGCCGCATACACTTACATACGTTTCAAGAATCCCAAAAGAATATGGAGGGGAATTAAGAAATCAGTTCTAATTTTATACAGTATGTAAATTAAATTTCTAATATGACATATAAGTTTGCTTTTATTTTCAAAAACCTATTAATTTAGGAAAAATTCTTACGCTTACAGATATTAGCCTTGGCATCAAAGTTGATTTAGTTAATGGGTCAAGAGACATTTCCTGAGACAACATAATTTGGTCATTATGATAAACTAGATACACAGACCACAATCTCTGAGTAAATTAATCTTTATTTCCGAGTTATCAATTTGCATGAGGTTTCCTTCTCAAATGATGCTTTATGATTTACAAAAAAGCAACTATAAGATGGTAATAAAATAGCCATATATATACACACACATATGTGTGTGTGTGTGTGTGTGTGTGTGTGTGTGTGTATATATATATATATATATATGTATATTAGTACCACCAAAGAATGCTCTCGGCTCAGGTCATGATCCCAGGGTCCTGGGATCGAGCCCCACATCGGGCTCTCTGCTCCGCGGAGAGCCTGCTTCCTCCTCTCTCCCTGCCTGCCTCTCTTGCCTACTTGTAATCTCTGTCTGTCAAATAAATAAATAAAAAATCTAAAAAAAAAAATCATTTTTCAGTGCTCCAGACATGGCCAAGGAGAACTATTTGTCCACACATTATTTTTAAACCTCACAGATACTCCACTCGCTAAGTCACCACCTTGCTTTCACTGTTGACTTCGTGTAACAGGCTGTATATAGGACGCCCCCCTACTTCCCATATTCCACATCTCATGGTCACCCACTGGTCCTTCCGTCCACAGGCAGAGGATACCTCTTTCCTCCTCATCAAGTAGGAACGCTCTCGTCCAAACTTCTTCTTTAGAGACTTTCCATATTATCTCTCAATCTCCCTGTTTTGAAATTTCCTGGTCACACAGGCCAATGTCGGTGCCTGTGGCCTTGACGCATTTTCAGGCTCTACAGACAAGACTTCCATCCCCAAGACTGGCTCCTCGCCTTTTCATGGCTCCCTCATGGAAGGCTTTACTTAAATGTTAGTCCCTACGCTCTCGTTTTTCTCTCTTTCCAGAGACATGTTTGTTCACTCTCAGTGTTTAACAGGGTCTTACTTCTAAATGCATTTCACGAAAACTTCTGATGTGCTTTCCCCAAACTCTTGTCATGAATTTTCATGAATTTTCAGACCTTCCTGGATTTTTACTCTCATGTCCCACTGCCACCTGCAAAGCCCAGAGGGCAGAAGCCAGGTTTGCCTCGACACTTTGGTTCAGAGCCATAAGTGTTCCAAGTGCTGTCTCATAGGTGCTGAATCCTTGTGTGAGTTTGAATATTTTAAACGCTGCTTATCATTCTCCATGCTTATCTGACAGAACCATGAAAGTCTGAGAGTCAGATTACTAATAGAAATAACTTTTCTTTATTTTTCCTTTCCTTCAGTCCACCCCCCCCTTTTTTTTTTTTGAACACCTACTTTCAAGACCTAGGACAAAATCTATGAATCGTCTCAGGATTCTTTTTTGTCCCTATTCACGTGGTCACAAAGTTTAGACGACTATGCATGTTTATTCATGTTGATGTTCCAGACAGAATTATTCAATTATTAAATTAAAATATATTTAGTAAATTAAAAAATTATTAAACTCTAAATATTAAATTCAGGGCAGAATTATTAAGTTATTTGCCCCATCAGGCAAATCCACTTCATAATAAGAGCAGTGAAGATTCTCCAGTAGAGAATGTAGTAGATAGTTCAGGTAGATTGTTCTAGTAGATAGTTCAGGTAAAATATCCAACAAAACACTAGAGTCATTACATTGGGTTTGGGCTCTGCTTATATATTTTAATACAAGGTCTTCACCACCTTGTATGTTTCCATTTCTCATTGTTCCTAACATGGGTCTTTGCACATAGTAGGACTTGGTAATTTAATGAACTTAGGAAGATTTTTTTAAATTTACCTAGTAACTTTATGATTATCATTTTGTCAGATTTTTGTTTTTTTGCGGGTTCCTTGATTGTCAGTGCCTAAAGTAATCAATAAAAATTTTTTGGACACGGGTTGTTCCCCAACATAAATTAGTAAACTGATCATTCGTTTAGTAAGCAATATCTTGTCCATTTGATTTCCACAGCCAGGGAAATGATCCAGCCAATTTCTATAAGGTTGATTACCAAACTAAAAATGGGTGGGGACTCTATTCAGAAATAGCCTAAAGCAACAATCCAAATTCATATTTTATTAATATTTCTCACTTGACACCTAATTATATATTACTGTGTATTGCAAACTTTAACAGGCATGTATTATCATTCTGAAGACTGTTCACTGATGGAGGGTTTCCCTCTTAGCTTTCTTTCCATCTCCTCTCTGTGTATCTACTGTGTATCTACCAGGTCTGTAGTAAATACTTCTTGCATAAATACTCAGCATTATACCAAATCAACATGTTAATACAAATTCAACATAAATATAAATTCATTTTTTTAAAAAACTGAAATGATACCCTATGTAAAAGATATATATCATGACAGACATTCACAAAGGTCTAAATAAATATTTATAATGGCATACTATAAAAGCCAATTTAGATGTCTCAGTTAATATTTTTAATTATGTCTGTTCATGAATATTTTATTTCAAATCATTTCTTTCTCCTTGCCAAATGGAAATGATCATAAGGCCTCTTTTGAAGTCAAAGTAAACCTTTTGCTAATAAAGTAGAATGGTAAAGAAAAATTATCAAAGAAAGAGCAAGTTTTAACATTTTCTGTATATTTGTAGTAAACCTAAGTTCTGCTCATAAAAATCAGTAAGCTACAAAAATTCATCTTAAACTGTTTAATAGCCATGTGATACCAACTCATATGCTTTTACTAAGACTTTACTATTTATAATACATGCTGTTTATTAAATTTCTCATTTTTTAAAATGTTTTAAAGTGAAACAGACAAGTGACAAGAGAAAACATGATCTTTGTTGTGGAAAACACAGTTGTATCTGGGTTGGAAATTTTAAGTTAAAATTAACAATAAGTTTGCGGAAAATTAAAAAAAAAAGTTGCTTAACATAACTTGGAAACCAGAAGTGAGATAGAACTTGGATCATAACAAGAAAGAAGGTTCCCATTAGAAAAAGGGATTGAAAGAAGTAGAAAAATGCCCTAAATAAATATCATCATCGCCGAATTTACTCCAGGCTCTGAAAGACTAGTTAAACAGAATATTATCTATGTAATTCAGAGAGACATTACATTTTAAAATTTATTAAGTTCACTGATTTAAAAAGTTTGTGTAGGTTTATTTATATAGCATATTTTTGCATAGTTGTATTGTTGGCTGAAAAATACTTTGCATCCTGTTGAAAGTAGGCTAGGCAATACTTATATGTAAAATTTTCTAGACACTTTTTAGATCTCAATGAACTAAAGGTAATTTTCAAGTTGTTGTTTTTTTTTAATAAAGCTGCCTTGATTTATAATGGGCATGTTGAACCTGATGATCATTCTACTATAGCTTTTACATGAATAACATCAAAATTTTTTATGCAAGTTTAGATAGTACATTTTTAAAAAGTAAGAAACATCAGAAGTTTCATTAGATTGCCTTAAATTTAATTAGTAAAAAACTCACTTTAAGATATTTTATGTACTAGCGCCACATGACACACGTACATAATCACTGAAATTTTACTTTGCCACTTAACATTTTCCATAATTTGTCTAATGAAATTAGCTAATGTGATTTTATTATTGCTATTTCTGTTATAAATCTTACAGATGTTTTTTTCTTAACTTGGAAAAAGATCAAAATACTTGCAGATTTCAGATTGCTATTAGACGTAATAATTATACACTAAACTAATTACCACTAAACCAAAACCTGACTTACAACTAATTAAATTTTATTACATCAACATAGAGCCTAGATTTCCAATTTAACACAGGGCACAACGATAAACACAGGAGTCTATCAGACTGCCTATTTATTTCAAGTAAAATGTCCAGGTCAGATTTATAAAGTTTGAACTTGGCAGGACTTGTAGACTAATTTGTCAGTTTCACAAATGTACTAATTTGTTGACTTCTAAGAAAAGGGAAAGGTGCTACAAAATGAACACACTGGAATAAGCCAAATGATTCACACAATAGCTAAATGCACAATACATCCACATTATTATGTCACGGAAAAAAGGCAGTTCAGTTCAGACATGCATTTGACTTGTGACATTATTTAATCATTTCTGAGATTACTGACATACAACACGGCTGGGTCTTGGTTTCTTTTGTGTAAGACAGAAATAAAAACATGCATGTTACTGTGGAGGAATGCAAGAAGCATGAAGTGCAGAATCCTTAGCTGAGATGAAAGTACTCAATTGTTTACTGTAGAAGGAGCCAGTGCGGGTTCAGCCGCAACACCAACTGCAATCCAGTATTCATCTCCATATAGTGGATACAGAATCTCCATTTATTTTTCATGAAACTACTTTTAAATTTGTCATTTGCAACAATTGGAAAGTATAAGAGATTCACTTTATAAACTTTAATTTTATAAAAAATGTTTACTTTCTACCAGATGGTAAGATTAAATTACATAAACACTGTCAGCAAGTTGAATCCTCAGATGTATTCATTCCCACCACAGAAGCTTCAAAACCTGTCTATAATTTTGTTACTGATGTTTAGAAACAGCTGTAGCTGACATAGCTACATGTTATATATGTCAGCTTTAAAGGATTAAATATTCTTAACCCCCAATGGAGAGGTCTTTTGCTGTTAACAAACGTTCGTGTAAATTACACCGGAAGTTGTAATTGCAGTAGAGAAAGCTCACACTAGATATTTGATAAACAAAACGATCAAGGATCACTAAGTTTTTCACTATTACTGGAAATTCTGTTTGATTGGGGCAAGAGAAAGATTTTAAGTTCACCATACTTTCTCATAATATAAGATAAATCCTCCTCTAAAAAGCCCCTCACATATATCTTCATTAATATTTTAGATGGTAGTAAATTATATATTTTTCTCTTCAGAAGAATTCAATTTGCCTCAAGAGGTTTTTTTTTTTTTTTTCCCCTGGTGTAGATTTTTACTTGACTTTTTGGGAGAATCCTGGTGTCTCTTCCATTAGAGTTTAAAATGATCTTTACAATAAGTAAAGTCAGCAGGGTTTTCTGACATGCTGCACTGTGAATTTTGTGCTCAGTTAATCTAAGAGAACAGAATTAACCAACCTAACTAGCTAGACTGCAGGCTTCAAAATCACTTGATTTATGAATTAATCTAATCTAATTTTCAAGACGTGTTGATTAATGGCAGTCAAATGTACAGATCTTTGGAGATGATATTCATCAACAAAAGTATACACACACACACAGACACACACAGACACACACACACACATACCCACATATAATTCTTGTTTTTAAACTTTAATCACTATGGACTTTATGAATAATTTTAAACCTATAAATATACATATAAATTAATGTTCTGAAAAAATTGGGAAAATACAATAAATAACGATACACAGTATGTTCTTTTTTTGGAACACATAGTAAATGAAGAGTGGCCCACATAAATGGAAAAGATAAAATAGGCTGACTGATTAGTGGCAAGAAAAGAAGAAATCAGTGTAGAGAAGAAAATTCCACACAAATTACCAAAATTAGAGCAAGCGCTTACCCATATAATCCACATTGCATTTAAAGTTACATTTTACATACAGTATAATGACTTTATGAAGGTGACCTTTTTTTTTTTTCTTGGTTAGTCACAATATGCTAACAACAGAGACATTCATGGATACTGAAAAAAGCTGGGTGTGGTTAGCTTCATGTTGGCTTCTGAATCTCATCTAATTTGTAAGTCTAACTGTAATGTCTAGCTGAGAGGTGCAACAGCATCAGTGGAAATTCAAGCTTGTCCCTTATCCTACATATCATTATAATAATACCCAAACTTAGTGCCATGACTGATGTCCTCTCTCATAAAACAAGAGCGGCTGCCCAAGGGAAGTAACAAGTCATTTCTTTGAAAGACACAGGTAAACCGCAGAGTTCTTTTTTCCACAGTGTGTCACTCTCATTCTTGATCAAATTCTACCACTGATACACTTTCTGAATCCACTTATATACTTAGACTGTGAATTAGGATAACCCATGTATTGCGGCAAGACACTTAACAGAAAAAGGAAGCTAAGTTCTGATTTAATACAAAGGAAAATATTTATTTCAACTCTACTACTCATTGGACTTTCTAATTATGTGAAACTTATACTTTAAAGCATAATTGGGTGAAACAAACTTTTTCTAGTTTTTAAAAGGAAAAAAAGGCATCCTTTCTGATAAATGTCTTCATTTTGTACTACCAGATGTCTTTCTGTATCCTCTCCTGCTTCCTAATTTTATTTTTGTAAGTGTGAGAACAGTGAAAATGCCAGCCATTGTAGTCAGTCAGCTTGGGCCCCAGCAAAGATTACAGAATGAGATTAGTTATCTTAGTGGCTTACATAAATACTGAACTCCAAGTACACTTGGCTTCTTGGGATCCAGTTAGCCATAGAGCACACTGAAACCCACATTTGACTAGTTCCCTCTTACAGGCGCTCTCTCTAATATCCCCATTTTATTTTATTTTTAAAGATTTTATATATTTATTTGACAGAGAGAGAGCACAAGCAGGGGAAGGGACAGAGGGAGAGGGAAAAGCGGAGCAAGAAGCCTGATACAGGACTCGATCCCAGGACCCTGGGATCATGACCTGAGCTGAAGGCAGACTTCAGACTTCATTAGGGATGACTGAGCCACCCAGTCATCCCTAATGACCCCATTTTAATTCCAGCACAGAATATTATCCACAAAACAAATTTAGCTAAAGTTAGAACATAGTTTGCTCTTTCCCTTTACGTGTATGCGATTTTCTCAGTCTTAAACTAGAATTTAACAATTATGCTAAATAATTACGCAGGAGAAAATATCTGGATTTTTTTAAAAAGGGGTAGCAGAAATTTGGTTAGAAATCAATTCCCAAGTCCATTCAAAAACTACTCAAAGGTATTACTTCCATACTCGAGGCATTTCTGCTGAGTGTTTTGTGGTTTGGGGGTGAACTGCCAGAGTCCCCCAGCAGCCGCAAAAGGATGGCAAAATCTCTTCCAGTCTATGATGCCACTAAGAAGGAGATTCCGAGATTCACAAGAAAGGCTGGACTCTGGGGTGTCATCGTGGATGTGGTCATCCCTCTGTGTCAGCACAGCAGCAGGGTGCGGGGGCTGGGTTGGAGCCTCTTCCCTTTCCCCTTAGTGACAGCATCAGCGCTGAAGCCCCCAGGAGTGACTTATAAAAAGGGACACGTGATGTTGTCTGCCTTTTGAGTTTCCCGTGGACAGCCGCAACTGCCAGGAGAAACGGTGTTTCAGAACCTGCTGTTTTCCCAGGCCTGTGGAGAAATACCCTGCAAAGCAACTCCACTCAATTTGGTGATCTTTACCAAGGGGACAGCGGAGGACTGGGTCAATAAACACATGCATACGTTTAAGAAGTCACTTGTACACCTGCTGTGGCCCCACTCCACAGACTGAGTGGAAGCGGAAGTTACTCTGCATTTTCATTTCTTTTCAGTTTGCTGCATCTACAACAATGGGATACGACGTTTAGGGAAGACACACGGCAGCGGCCAGAACATCTCCTCAAAGCTTCAGAGCTTCTGATGGAAAGTGGGTTTTCTAAGTCGTCTAAGAAAACATCTGCTTCTCCTGCTCCTTCTACCTAAAGACAGAGCATGTGAGGGCATCTGGGTGGCTCAGTCGTTAAGCCTCTGCCTTCGGCTCGGGTCATGATGGTCCTGGGATGGAGTCCTGCATTGGGCTCCCTGCTTGGCAGGGAGCCTGCTTCTCCCTCTCCCTCTGCCACTCCCCGATTGTGCTCTGGTGTGCACTTGCGTGTGCGCGCGCGCTCTCTCTCTTAAATAAATAAATAAAATCTTAAAAAAAAAAAAAGGACAGAACATGTGCATCTATGCCTCAGCTGATCACGTGACTCAAGGCAGTCCACTAGAGGGGCAGGAGGGAGATGGGACGGATCAGAAAAATTTGCAGCTAT
The DNA here is from genome assembly GCA_004024625.1 of Mellivora capensis. Lineage (NCBI taxonomy): Eukaryota > Metazoa > Chordata > Mammalia > Carnivora > Mustelidae > Mellivora > Mellivora capensis. The sequence goes on along the minus strand of PISX010010009.1, from coordinate 33,232 downwards.
GTCCAATCGTAGAGGCAGTCACAGATTAAAAGACTGATGTTGGCTCATTAACCCGAAGTCTTTGCCATGTGACCAGCGATCATCAGTCAGATAAAAAGGTATTATCGAGTAACTTTTCAAGCCTCAGCAACTTTCTAAATATAATGCACAATCTCAGCCCTAATCGGTCTTACAACATTGGAATGGAAATCCTAAAATAATGAACTAAGTCTTGACCTTATCACTGCTCCCCTGCACGCTACTAAGTTCTAAGACAAAAAGGAGACATCTCTGAGTTTCCCCTGGAGGAGAGGGTGTTTGAGATGGGACCTGACGGATTCAAAGCAGTGGTTTCTCAAGCCTGACTGTGTGTTAGAAACACCTGGGAGGCTTTTTAAAGTTACCGATCAGGACCAAGCCCTCACTCCAGAAATTCTGAATTAATTAGTCTGGGATGAAATCCTGGCAATGGCATTTTTTGGGAGCCCCCTAGGTGATTCTAAAGTGTGGTTGTGGTCGACAAGTACTGAATAAACCAAATAAACCAAAACAGGATATCCTGTTTTCCAACATGGGAAAGAAGAGAATAGTAAATAATAGAATGGCATAACCTCCGCGTTCAGATGGTTAAAAGCTTTTGGAGAAAAGAATACAGAGACTCTAGAATTATTGGTCTGAAGACAGGTTTTACAATCCTGGATCTTTCATTCATTCTGCTTATTGAACTAATGGATATTTATAAAGGCTGTGTCTGAGGTATCATGCACATTACCGATAAAACGAAGGGGAGCGAAGCTGACAACGTCCCCAGCTTTATGGGATTTACAGCAAAGTGTAAAAGGAAGATGTAAAAGGGGTTTTGTATTACACATTGTTTTAAACAAGGAATAATATGATCCTTTTGCCTGCTTAAAAAATCTCTCTGGCTGTGATGTGGAGAGTGAGTTGGAGAGAGGTCCAGATCGAATGCCAGTGGATCAATTAGAAGCTAATGTGGTAGTCCAGTCCAAATGTCATGGGCACTTGGATTAGCATGGCAGTGGTGGAGACAAAAAAAAATGTAGATGGTTTCAAGGAGGTATTCAGAAAGTAAACAAACAAGCAAAGAAACCAAAAAGTAAACTAGGTATTGCGATATACGGGATGGGATGAAGGAAAGAGCCAAGGGTGTGATCAAGATTTTTGGCTTGATGACTTGATGGATATTCATGTCATTCATTGAGTCTGAGCCCAGAGCTGAGGTTTTCAGGGAAAGGCCACAAGTTCACGTCCAGTGTTATTGTTAGGGGCATTGGCAACATCCAAGAGTATATGTCAGGTGGTTCAGTATCCCTAGGAAAACCTTAGGGATCTGTTGGCCCAGGACAGTTCATACCAGTTGTCCTGGCTTCCTGACATTTTGTGCCCACTTTCACTCTAAGCATCCCCACTTGGATGACAGATTATAAGCCCCCCCCCCCATACCCTAGATACGCAGATCTTGAGCTAAGAGGAGAGGTTAGAGTGGAAAATCTGTCAACTGTCTGTCCACGGGTGATCACTAAAGCCCCAGGAATCTATGATGTCACAGGGGGTTGGGAGAGTGGTCACAATGAGGACAGCGGACTGTGTAACAGCTAATTTCTGAGACACTCCCATATATGCAGACCAGCCAGAAGAGGACAAGACACTAACGCAGTAAAGAGAGACTTGCTAAGATGGAAGGAGCAGCGTGCCACAGAGCAAAGGGAAGCTTGAGCTTCTCAGGGGATGCTACTGAGGTCAAAGGCAAGGACAACTGGCAGTGCACATTGGGTATGGCTCCTTCCTTCTCCCAGCCTCTGTTTTGTCCCATTTTAAAATCAGGGGCTTCACCTGTATGATCTTTGAAATTCCTTCCTACTCCTGCAACATTTTCATTCTAATAAACTAGAAGACAGTACAGAATGAGCTAAATGATAAATAGGGAGAGAAATACCATGATACAGTATAGGAGAGAGGGAGAGAGAGCGAGCAGAGACAGAGATGAGCAATTAACTCTACCAAGAGGATCAAGAATGATTTTACAGAGAATATTTAACCTGGCACAGGGAGGGGAAGGCTTGTCTGGTGCACAGAGAGCCAGTCAGCACGTCAACCTGTAAAAGCATGTTGTGCACGAGAAACCTACTGGGAGGTGGCCTTTGCAGGGTCTCGGCTAGACCACAAAGAAATAGACCCCAACAATCATGCTAAGGAGTTTGGGCTTCACCCTACAGACAAAGGGGGACCACTGTGAGTTCCTGAGCCAGCGACATGACCAGATCAGGATATCAGGAAGAATACTCCCTGGGGGCAATCTAGAAAAATGGATGGGAGAGATGTGAGTTGGGTGGCAGGAAGCCCAGTTAGAGGACATCATTTGTCATCGAGATGAAGGATGATGAGTGCCCAAATTAGGAAATTGGCAGTGAGGATGGAAAGGAGCAGCGGCACGGAAACTCCGCAGCAGGAGAATCAGCAGGATCTGATGACAGATCAGATGTGAGTAGGGAGCAATGGGACCATCCTGAAGATGGCCCTTAGACTTCTAGCTTGTGTGCTCAAAGATGGCACAGATACGGGAGGAGCAGCTTTAGTCCTCAAGCCCGAGAGAAGAGCCACCAAGAATATTGTCCTGGAAACGATGAAGTTGAGGTGCTGGAGAATGGCTCCCACCCTACACGTTTCTCTCCCTTCCTTGAGTTCCTGTGGGGTGGACAGCTCACGTGACGCCTTCAGATTCCACTCCAGCTGCATGTCGTTAGGACCCCCATCTAATTCGTGCCTGTTTCTTTGGGGCTTCAGAAATCTACATTCTCTTCATTTTTGCATCCCTTCCTCACAAAGCCTAAACCAATGTTAGACTCGTAACAGATGCTTAATACATGATAATGTAATAAAGACATCAGAGCTAAAAAAGAGCACAGCAGCCACCTTCCATGGCAGCCAAGGAACATTTCAGACAAATGTTTAAAGTTTGCTTTTCAGCAAAACATTGAGAAATCCACTGGGCTAACTAATATGCTAGTGGATATGTTTTGTATCCCATCTATTTGAAAGAAACAAACAAGAGATATCCAAATGCTAAGTAATTCTGTTAGTTAAATGGAAACATTTTCATTATGCTCTGCTTTGTTTTGTAATTATTTCTACTTAATGTATTAGTAGGTTTTAAATTTGAGCACAAAATTTCCATGAAAACTTTCCTAGCATCTCTAAGTATTACAATTCATATATAATATATAAAATAATTTAAAAATATGTAATGCATATATATACCATTTATATATTTATATATCTTATTTTCGTTATACTTGTATATTATTTATATAATTCATACTATTTATTATTCTGTGTATATTCATGTATACATATGTAATTCTAACAGTCATGTGGGAAAAAATGACTATTTTCATTTTAAAAATATGAACGAGAATATACTTAAAACGTTGACCCTGTCAAAATGTTTATTTTTCCCTCACAAAATAACCTAGTTATCTGACATCATTAAGGAATGTATCTTTCAATACCTTTTAGAGATGAGTCTTATACACCTTGAAATGCCAAAAATCTTTTCATCCTTTTCATGTAAATGTTTGGAAAATATCACAGACATTGCCCTCCCTTCTTTAAGTGACTCTGTACCATCCTGATGAGCATTCAGGACTCGAATCAGTGCCCTTGTGTGTGCTGCTCTCTGGCCGAGCCCTTGCCCGTGTGACTTTCCTGGTTAGCCACAGCCCCCACCGGAGCAAGGTATCTCCACTCTTCCTCCCCCTGAATTTGCCACTTCTAATCAGTAACTTGGCAAGCCAGAGAATCAATGCTGTTAAAAATTGTCCATTAATTAAGAGAGATCTTCTAGGTGACAGCCCAAGTAAAGAGAAGGAACTCTGTGACTGCTGTTGGTTCTTCTTCGCTAATTTAGAGAGCTAGAATGGCAGCGGTCCGGCTGCCGAATCAGCATGCGCTCCTCTCTCAATGCACACACCTCCATGCACACACACAGGATGTCCCATGACACCCCCGTTACTATGTAATCCCTCTCCGTGCTTCAGCTTTTTCAGACTCACACCCCTCAACCCTGCAAGCAGGTATGTCAGCACCCCAATTTTTGGATGAAGATTAAAGGAACCAAAGGGCCCCATGGGGCTTGATTTGGGTCTTCCAATTTGATTCCAAAACTCAAATGAGTCCCTGTACTAGTGAGTACCACATTCACTATCAAGAGTCAGCGACAGCCACTCCAGGGACAGCGATCACGCCACCATGGTATCTTCAGCGTGCAGGGCTCGGTACCAGGCTCTTGACCATAGGCAGCACTGCCACCAGCCGTTATTACCAATCCTGTTGTTCAGATAGGGAACTGAGGCTCAGAGACGGGGTGGGTTTACCCAAGGTCACCCAGGAAATCAATGACAGAAATGGGATTTGAGCAGCCTTCTCTAGTTTCAAAGCCCAACTCAGTCAGCACAAAACAATGAAAAACAGCGTGCCAAGGGATCTGAAGTGTTCTTTTTTATCCAATTAATGTAATGGGTATGACCTAATCCAATATGTCCTCTTTAACTTCGGATTTTCCTCTCTTATAGAACGTAGTATCTGGATTCAGGGAATATTCAAATGCTGGTAGAAAAATAGGTTAGCTATAGCTTGCATATTGGAGTTCCCCGAAAGTACAGGTGTATGAGAGGTATCAAGAGGCTGGTGCATTCAGTCCCTGGTGGGCAGAAGAGGGAGACAGGGAGAGAAGGATCTGAAGGATCTGAGGGAAAAGTCAGAAGGATGGGTTATAACTGCTACTGTCACTTAACCCTTTCCTGACTTAGCATGAATAATGCTTCTAGAAGGCTTGCTGGCAACCTGAGTATCTGTTTTAAAGCCAGAAAAAGTGTACTACAAACTGCAAACATTTTTTTTTCCCTCCAAAATGGGTAGAAGAGGATGACATTTAAGATAATCCACAATCTGGGCCCAAGCTCTCTCTCCAAGCTCACAGATTTTTCCATGGGGGATCCTCTTCTCCCTTCCTGCCGCTCACCCACGATCTCCAGAAGACATCCTGCAGATCTCTGCATCTCTATCACAGGTTGCAAACTGGTGGCCCAACTGCCAAAACCAGCCTGCCGATGTGTTTTGTTTTATCTGTGTGTTTTGTGCGTTGCTTTTTTTTTTTTTTTTTTAATGAGCCAACATTTAAAAATCTAGAGATTTCACATAATTCATATTCTGGCATTTCTTGAAAATTCTTGCAATCTGGCAACAATGTTTCACCCCCACATGGCAACAACCAGTCTAGAGGTGTGACGTGGAGTCTCCTTTTGGACGAAGCCTGTGTCCTGCGGTGCTCAGTTCCCATCACCCCAGGTCTCTGCCTCTAAGGTGACACTAACATTATTATCAAACTAGCTCTGCTGTTTTTCTAATGGTATAGAAATAGTTCTCTGAGTGCATGTCTCTTTCAAAAGTGGAAAAATGAAAGACAAAGAACTACATATTTTAGGAACTAGGAAAGAACATGTATCTGTGTAGAAGCACAAATGTGATGCGAAACTAACAATTTCATTCATCCCCCCTTACCTTGCCGGCGCTGTCCTCACCTGTTCGCTAATTTGGCTTGCCGTGGCCGATTGCTGTTGCTCATTTGGTTTCCCTGTCTTGGAATCCCCTTACCTCTCTATGTCAATTGTTAATTTATTCAGAGATCTGTTGTCTACAGCCGTATCTTCTGTTCTCATTTAAATGCCAACAACTTATTGTGGGTACCACAGACTTAACATGAATCAGAGGCAATCTTAAAATGACAGAATATATACTCTGAGAATTTTAGTGGTCCTAGGGGATGACCTAAGTCTAGAGACCATAAACCTTTTGTAGGAAGGAGCTATTCTTTAGTGAGGACACCTGACACAGACATGGAGTTAAGGAACATTTCATTCCCACGTCACTTATTTCCTAATGGGCCAGGCACTGTGCTGGAAACTAGCTATGCTGAGGATGGGAGAGAAGGGCCCCTGGCCTTTGCAGCACTTTTGTGGATAAGCTTGGAACAAACATTTTGCCGAGTTATTCCACAGGGAAGGAGGCAAATGGCCACTCTTTGCTCTGCCCAGGTTGCTGGCACTTCATGACCCTTCTTGTCAGGCGTCTACGGCCATGCCTGCGTGGGAGAAGTGTAAGGCCCATGTTCTGATTCACTCGGCTGTCTATCCTTTTAAATACTTGTGAGCCCCGGAGCACTTCTGTTGTTTGTCAGTAGTTACTCCCTCATGTCCCTTCCAACGTCCATGGAGTTTCAAGGCTCTGCTAATGTCTGTAGGCGGCAGGCAAGCTGTGTGCTGAAAGCCTTAGATGCTGTGCTCCCTTCAGTTCTCTGCCATTTCAAAGACCCACGGGCTATTAGAGTATGATGTGACCAAAGCAGTAATTCTTCCAGTACCTCTCTCAGCTTCCTTAATAACCTTAATAAGTATATCTTATCTCTTACATCATGCCTCACCTAGAAGTGAAAACTTCCTAGGGGTCTGAGATCGTGTCTCATTCCTTCTAATCTTCCCCAGAACACAGTCACTTGGACACAGAACACTGAGAAAACACTTGGGGTTTGATTTAAATGAAAAGGGAAAATGCCTGTGGAAGTAAGGCACACATTAAAAAGAAAAGATGGATGTTCAAATCTGGGCAGAGCTCTATTACATCTATATATGCTCATAATTTTTATAGGAACAATGGCAGCGGTTCACTATTAATTTCTATTACATTAAATATAAAAGGGGAAAATTTTCAAGCTTTGATGGGTAAGCAGTACATTTCCTCCTCTATACAATTCTCAAACGCTTTCTGGAAGCTAAAGTGCTTCTGGCTATTTTGGCTTTACATTTTGAATACCCTCTCCCCTGATCAAGACGCTTACATGAAAAGCAGCAAAAACATAATGAACCACGTGTAGGCCTATCTTTTCCAAATGAAGCCTGATTTATCCCTCTTCCCATCCTCCCCTCCCTGCTCTCCAAAGAATTTTTTCAGGCAACAGATATTCTCTAGAATCTCAAATGAGAGGAAAACAAAAATAATTGTGTTTCTATGCAACATCTTTGACACCTTCCTAAAAGTAGTAAGTATTGAACTGAGTCATCTTCTACACTTTTCTAATCATAGAAAGTACCTTTACTTATTCCTAGACATAGCCAATCCCACTGTCTACAGAGATGGAAACATTCTGATAATACAAAAGAGAGATATTATAAATAATGAAGACAGGGTGTCCTTAAAAGTTGACACACTTCACATTTCTTAGGGTTTATATATAGCTAGTTTCCAGTGTTGTTCTATAAATAATATTAATGCACGTGACAATGTTGAATTTTCTCCAGAAAGCATTCTCTCTAATTTCTGCAGGGTTATATCACTATACATGTGTTAAGTGCCCATGTGACATCAATCATTCTCCAACTTAGCACATTCAAATAAATGCAAGAGATTAATAAATTTCTCTCTACAATGTCATCTTCTAATGGGTTTTTAAGAAGTGGAAAAAAAACTATCATATTTTGCTTAGAGTTTAAATTATGACCATCACTGTAGGCATGTGACCCAAAGAAATGTGGAAACCACTCAATTTGGTGGTACTTAACTCCATAAAAGGGTACTTGTTGTCGAGAAATTATTAAATTTTCAGTGATTTTTATTGCCGAACATCACAGAAGCCAAAGTTGCTGTGTTTTCATTTTTGTAATTCTTCCTCATAACCACTGCATAATGATTTGAAAACAAACAGAATCACCCGTGCACCTGTACACAGCCCATCCTGCTGCCCTTTCATCTTCCTTTATAAGCATTTATAGGAAGTGAGGTGCACAAAACACATGTATTTGTAATTACACTTGCAAAAAAAAAGCCTCTAACAGCTGTGGACACAGCAAAGATTAGAATCTGATAGTGGCTTAGAATAATGAAGAAAGAGATTGTAAGGGTTCAGCTACAGAGCCGATGAAAGAGAAATAAAAAGCCCCTGCTCTTCAAAATCCTTAATCTGTATTACTTTTACATGTGAAATTAAAACACATATATTCCAAATAGTAAAAACAGGAAACATAATGACTAATGTTTTTCAACCAATTATTTTGCAATGTGTTAAACCCTATGTTTTCCTAAAAATAACAAATTTGAAATTTGGACAAATATTCTAAAAAACATTTTAAGGTCTTAAACTTTTCTTAAAATCTCTTTTTTTTTTCTTTTTTTATTAACATATAATGTATATTTGCCCCAGGGGTACAGGTCTGTGAATCATCAGGCTTACACATTTCACAGCACTCACCATAGCACATACCCTCCCCAATGTCCATTATCCCACCACCCTTCCCTAGACCCCTCCTCCCAACAACCCTCAGTTTGTTTTGTGAGATTAAGAGTCTCTTATAGTTTATCTCCCTCCCGATCCCATCTTGTTTCATTTTTCCCTTCCCTTATAAAGTGCTTGAAACTTGGTTACATCTAGCTAGTTTCTAGATAGTACTATTTATTTTTTAACCTCATATTTATACTAATTATAAAACCCTAGAATCTTTTATGAAGGTTTACATAATTGTTTTATTAAAGTGATCATTAAAGGTGATATTTTAAAATAGCTTTTCATAAATCTGTTCAACATAATATTTAAAAATAAAACCAAGTTTTTAGATTCATATGTCTTTCACAATGGATATAATTTCTGCATGTCTCAAAGTTTAAGAGGCTAATAACTCAGAACAAGGACATTAACATTACAGAGTCATCTTCTGAAGTTTATATAGTACGATTCAGTGAAAGTATACAAAAACTAGAATGATTTAAATTGTAAAACCATTTCCTTACTTCCGCACTTTGCAATTTTTATAGTAAATTTTGCTTTTTTTTTTTTAAGCTAGTAGGCTCAGAAATAAGAACTGTTTATTAAGGAAAACTAGTTGTATAATAAATTATGCTTTTTTATGTGGCATCACTGTGTCCTGCAGTTAAAGTGTCTTAATTAACCAATATTTGATAATTGATTATTTAATAGGATAAATTGAGCATCCCATTTTTAATATTTTTTTGATTAAAAAAAATCTCCCTAGAACATTACACTTTTTTTTTTATCATACTCTTAATGCTCTGCAAGCAATTACTCATTCTGATGGGAATATAATCACATAAAATATTCATTCTTTTTTTTAACCCATGACCAAAGCATGCTATGATAGGCTCACTTTTTGCATACGTGTTCAGAGAAAATTAACTAATAATATGCGATGGCTTCATTTTTGAATGCTGTTTTTTCTGTTGCAATTTGCTTTGAATAGCACGAACACAGAAAAGCTCATAAGGAACTTCAGTCAGGCCACAGACTCTGCAGATGGGACTGAGGACATAAACCACTTAAGTGAAGGGGTACCCCACAAGAATCAATTCACTTGATTCACTTGTCATCTGGCTTCATTATCTTGCATCAAATGATTAACCTCTGGATTTTAGGAGTTGGATCTATTAGTGCCTAAAACGTATATTTAGACTAAAATTCTACATAAATATTAGATTTAGGCAAGGAAGCAATTAACTTATTCAAGGAAATGAAATGATGGCCAAGCTAGTCCAGTGCTACTTGATAAAACCATTGTGTAACACATTCTGGGGTCACAGATCTAGGGGAGAATGTATAATCCTTCATCAAAGAGTGGCAGCTTATCCACAAAGCTTCCTACTCCTGATGGGATATTCTTTTAAAAGTAATAACGAGGACTTAAAAACTATGTAACACTCTTCTACCAAAATTAGCCATTTATACCAATGTTTCTTAATCCTAAAAGAATCAGAACCTCACCCTGAAACGCTTGAGAAACTTTCCTTTGGGAAAAAAAATACATAATGTGGACTAATAATTGATCTCTATTCCCAAGTCAAATGTTTATGTTCTAGACTTAAAATTAAGTGATAATACCACAGAAGGTACATTTTTTTTTGAAAAAAGGTAAAAGCAAGATAACAGCAACAACAAAAAAATAAATGAAGCAGTCCCTTGAAGGCTTACACTGATAACAATTTCCAAGACTGCGAACTACTAGTACTTTGCTTTCAACATTTAAAAAATTTAATGTGAATTATAGCCTTTTCAAAGGTTAAATGGTAATTACACAACCAATTCCTATACCTTATATCACATTTAAATGAAATACATGATGCATTAATGATTTGTTTTAAGTAATTCAAAATTACCTTTTGCTGAGAGCTTAATATGAAATTCGGCAACTTGAAATGTTAAAATCCCTATCTGAAGTATAATACAGTTTTAAAAGCTACTTTCATCAGATGATGTGAGCAGAATTAACTGATGGCATCTCTTAAAACAAGCACTCGGTCCTCTCCTTCAGATCTCTCCTTTGTCAAAATCTCAGAAAACACCTGCACTGTGGGGATGAAGTATGTCATTGCAAAGTGCAGATTTTACATAAAACTTGAAGTAAAAGAGATTAGACTTTTGTCATGGCTATACTGACTGAGGGCTGACTCAACTTGCTAACATCATACTTAGATGAAATGCAAGATACTATGGATTTTATTGAGATCACTTTAAACCAGAATACCAATAGATGATGTATCTTAAAATATAACTTTCATTTTACAAATGCTTTCCTGCTGTGTGACTTAAAGAAAATAATATCAGTACATCATTCATCTTTCAGTTTTGTAATAACTTTTTGGTGATCTGCGTGGATATCGCAAACATATATATTAATGAATAGTCTCCCAGTGTTTAGACAATGTAACATGGGATATTCATTAAAGTGTTTCTATGATTTCTGGAACACCAGATTTACCTAATCCTCTTAATTCCTATTAGGCTCTTTAAAAACTTATATTGGAAAAAATAAACTTATATTGGAGTTAGTGTATGTTTTGATTACTAATATTTTTGGATTTCTTAATTGTGGACTATAGAGCACAATATCCATTTCAATAAAAATATGAAGTTCTAATTAGTGGAACCATGTAAAAGATAAAAGTGGTAACTACATAATTTAAATTACTGAGATCTAATTATTTACATCATCAGCAAAACAGTATTTGAATTTGAACATATAAAAGGAAGATTTCCGTTTAACACTGCATTTTTAACTATAATGCATTGTGCTTCAAATCCTATATGAATGATTTTACATTTATTTAATTTTTATATTATATCCTTATTACCCACATTATTTTCCTTCAAAAGGATAACACTAAACATATAGTAGGCCACCTAATATCATACAAATTAAAACATAAATTAAGAAATTATATCACAATCAAAACACAAGATAGAAAACATTTAAAAAGTTTTCTTATCTGCCACACATGTAACATTTAAAATTAACAACAAAGAAAGAAATCTTTTTGGCAAATTAACTTAACATGCCAATATTGTTTATAAAATTGTTTGTAATGCCAGGTTCTCAAAAGTAACCGGGTAAGGGATAATTTTGTTTCATTTAATTTTCCAATCACAGGAAATGCAAAATAGGCTATCCTATTTCTCTTTGGCAAGAAGTTACAGGGCAGCATAAAAATTACTCTGAAAGTGAGGATTTAATCCTGGTTCGACAGCACATATCAACTATGAGAAAGAACTTTAATTTTTGTTTAAATTGAAACTTATTTTAAATGTTAAATATGCTAGCAGCTTCATTAGAGAAAGGCTGGTTGAAAATTAAGATAGAAATATCCACTTAGAAATATATTACAGATAGAAAATGTCTGTTCCCTTTTAATTTGAATGATAACATTCTGGCAGAAGTTCTCCTCAACCTTCACCCCTTTCTGAACCGAAATTCAGAAGGCAACAAACATTTATAAGGCAACAAACACTTTTTGCTGGAAGGTACAATTCTTTTCAAGAGCTTTCTAACTCTCTAGAAATGTTTCTTAAGGAGAGCATGAAGAGGATTAATATTTTAGTTAATTTGATTGTGTCAAGTTATTCTCCAAGCTAGTATTGATGGTATCATAAAATCCAGCAATATTGCTGTAGGAAGAATGTCTCATTTTTGTGATAGTCAAGAGACAAAATATGGTAGTTGTATGATAGCTCTTATTCCTTTTCAATATTATACCGAATCACTTTTCTATATTTATTTAAATTAATTATGACTTGCAGTATTTTTGTCGACATTTGTTATCCTTATCACTACACAAAGTTTAAGTGGAAAAGTTTACATTTTAAATACTTCATTTTTCATTATAAACATAGAAAAAGGTAATAACACTGTTTAAGATGCTTTTTTGTTATTCTTCCGAGGAAAAAAAGAAGTCAGATTTGCTCTTCAAGAACTATAGGTCTGACAGCTTTCTTTAGCTGGAAGTTATTATAAATTCTGAAAGAAATAAAATTTACAGCTGTCTTCTGGTTTTCATAATTATTTTAAAAGACAAGCCTGTGCCAGCTTTTTTTTTTTTTGAAAAGAGCTATGCAAAAAAGGACCAGTCCCTTGCCAATTTTTCCACCTACATGTTGACAAATTTCAAATTCTCTGATAAAGGTATTAGCATAGATGTCACATTTTAAAAGAGCATTTGGTAGACTGAGAATAAACAAGTACACTTCTCAGTAGGATCACTTTCATAATTACCGAAATAAACATATCCCAATATTAATATATTTGCAAGTGCTTCACGCAAACCCATTAATATATTTCATGCATGTCTCATTGTAAATTAAGTTAATTCCGGTCCTGTCTCATCACTTTCTGCATAACATACCTTCCAATGTGCTGTCCCAGCATTTTAGCTCTCCTAAGGTAGCTCTCTAGTACGGAAGCCAAATGCTGGCCACAATAGGGATGCTAGAGCTTCCTGGGGGAAGGAAGGACCGCTCTTAGGAAACACCCCTGTAATCAAAAAGACACCCCTCTTCCTCACAATGATGGTGGGTCCACAGTCCTAATCGTAAAATATTAGTTGAGTTTAACTGAACTCGCGATGAAATAATCCATTCTTATAAAACAATAGCTTTTCTTTTTTCCTTCTTTCTTTCTTTCTTTCCTTTTGTTTTTCCCGGAAAGAGCAGGAACCACGAATTCATGTCATCCTACTATTCAGATGTGGTTCAGACTATGGCTGAAGGCAGATAGTCATTACCAAGCTGTTATTTCTTTCTAAATCATGGCAATGTGGAGAGGAATTATCAGAAGACTCTGGCAAGTGTAACTAATAATCGAAGAAATGACAGAATGACTAAAATATATTGATTATGAGCTTTATCTTCAAAGATAAATGACCTTGGAAGTCGCCTCATAAATGATCACTTAAAGTAATCAGAGTGTTCGTTTTTAAGTCTTTCTATAAATCTGAGAATTATAAAATTATAATTTGGTGTTCAGTCCCATATGCAAAGAAAACATACTTATAAAATAGAACTGTTAACACATTTTCTTTTCTCTGTCAATATGAAGAACCATATACAATATTTGGAATTTCTCGGATTAATTTTTAAAAAACTAATGATGCTCTTGGATCTAAAATGCAAATACTTAAAAGTGAAAAAAATTTAGAAGTTAATTTTCTTCTGTACTTACCCAATTAACTTGCACTGACCAAATGTGCCCCTTATAGATCGCTTTTCCTGTCAAAAGCACTGCTACACACGGAAAATGCTCAAAGAACTATCACTCTTTATAAAGGATTTTCATATTCATATTCTCTCCTCTGCCTCTTCTTCCCCTCTTTCTCTCTGTATCTCCCATTGGTTTTGAGGCAGAGACCCAGTAGACCCAGTAGACCCAGTTATAAAAGAGCTGCTTATTATTAAATAATATGACCCCACCCCAGGGCATACCAAATCACAGCAGCCACTGCTCCCCAACTTCTGTAATTGAAGTAAGAAGTCTTCCACCATACTGGAAATCACTTTGTCATCAAAGAGCATCTCATGGTAACTTTTATATAATTGACCATGAAAATACAAGTGTGAATATAAGCACTTGCTTTTCTCAAAACACTTCATTTTCAAAAGGGATAATCATTTTTTTTTTTTTTGATGGTCCACAAGAAGCCAGAGAGGACTGCAGATGTAGGGAAGATGATTTTTAAAACTGCCATCTTTCCATTAGTGATCATCCACTCCTTAACTCACAGCAAAGACTACAGCCATAGTTTGGGGATGTGATACACTACTCTACAGACGCTCCTGAAACATTAAAGCCATCTATTGATGTCTTGGAACTCAGTTAAGACTGCCACCTATCACAAACTTGTTTGAAAAGTCAAAGCCAGCTCTAGACGCAAGGGTAGCAATGGAGTAGTAAAGACTCCTTTTTATTATTACTATAACTATAATAATAATTACTATAATTATTATTATATGATATGGTTTCAATCATATATTCATATGGCTTGTGAGTACATTCTAGGATACTGACATTAATTTGCTCAGTGACTTATCTGACATAGAAAGAAGCAGGTTTCAGTAGATTACTATCTTTTACAGGAATTCTACAGAGCTGTTCTAACTGCCCAGTCACCTGAGTTGCTTAATCTAAATCATAAAAACAAAACAAAACAAAACAAAACAAACCTACATTCCTTCCAGTGATGGAATCCTATTACAGTTTAGGTGTTTGAAACACCTAAATATCTTTGAGCATATTTCTGCATTTTGAAAGTTTATATTCTAACGGGTGACTAAGATGATGCTTTGAAAATGGCATTTTAAAGTACATTATTTTGGCATTTCAAACTTTTAAGTGAATGTTCTTAACTGGAACAGCACAAATTTGGTGTACATAATCTAGCATTACAGTGAAGAAAATTAAAATATAATAAATATATTTCCTACTGAGTCTTTTTCTTCCTGAAAGCAGAAAACAACATCACTGTGGGACCTTCATATTCACTACAAAGCAGTTACATCTGTATTTAAAAATCCTATAGGTGGTGGCTATATTAGAAGAACTTATCTATATTAATCTTGTATTTTGTGCTTTTAATATTTTATTTTATTGAGACTATAAGCATACATCACAGTAAGCCATGTGATAGCAGCCAAAGTCCAAGAAAATCTTCATGTGGTCTTTTGGAAGAGAATAAAATGATGATAAAGTTGAGACCAGACACAACTAAGGTACAAATGCAAACATCACCATAGGGATGATAATATCCACCATCTTTCCAGGTTTCCAAAGAGGATAAAGAATTACCTCCACATGCATTACCTTTCATTGTCAAGATTATACCTACCACATTCTAAAATAAAGTTATAACACATGTGTGAGATGTAGATCTATAATTCTAAGAATTCCTTGAAAAACTCAACTAGAATATTGATATAAACAGAAAGGGAAATAACCTCGATGTATAATGTTTATCATTTATGACTCCAAAAGACCAGAAAGCCCTTTGATGAACAAGAAAATACACCTGAGGTATATTGTATTTGGAGGAAAAAAAGGCTATTGCAGTTGAATATGTATTAATGAATTGCTTCCTCGTGGTTTACAGAGTTCTTAGAGAAAGTTCAAATTAAGTCCCCAAAAGGATGTTTTAATTATAAAAAGCAATATTTTAAAACTCATACAAGCCATCACACTTGTTTGGAAACAAATGACTTCTCAAGATGTAGGAGTATTACTATCAATCACCAACAAGTTAATTCTACATAATAAGGCAGGTTTGGATGCAGACTGACCCACTGTGGAATGCTGTTTCTAAAATTGATTACAACAGCACTCAAAATGAATGCAGCCCTCTCAACCACTTCTTTGCTCAGAAACATTAATCTCAATTAGAAGGAGAGCTTCATAATGGTAATGCTTAGTATAAAAAAGTATGAAATAAATCAGTTTTTAT
This sequence comes from Mellivora capensis, assembly GCA_004024625.1. NCBI lineage: Eukaryota > Metazoa > Chordata > Mammalia > Carnivora > Mustelidae > Mellivora > Mellivora capensis. Next base: position 17,416 of record PISX010010009.1, on the reverse strand, counting down.
AAGACACAACAATTAATCAGTTCAGAAACTTAGAAGTTTTTTTTTTTAGTTAAAATTGTCTATCAGGATTCTTAAAACATCCAAAAATAAGGTTTTGAATGTGTCCTAAAAGAAGCTTACATGACATAATTTTTAAGACTCAGTTATTAAAACTTTTAAGTAGCATAACATTATTATGCTACCTTTTCAGTACACTTCTTTATTTTGAGTGGGTGTTAAATTCTTCTCCAGACTATCATTCCACTTTATAAAACAAATACGGACACTAGCTTTAACTGAAAATGCAAAGGAATATATAATGGGTGTGGATCAGAGTAAAAGTTTAATAGCAAATTACTGTATTCTTTGCTCATATTCTCAATCGAAGTGATGGGAGTATGTTCTGAAGGTCAAAATAGACATTTGGCTATCAAATGAAACATTGGGTAGATAAACAATGTGTCAATGGACATGCCTAACAGGTTTCTACAACACATCTTCAGGAAAAGGGCAGACACTGGTGATTAACACTGTTGAATACATTGATTCACATAAGACCAATACCTTGATGACATTCTTCAGTCGCGCAGAAATAAAAATTCTAAAGGGATAAATAGAGCGTAATAAAAAGGAGGTAATGTGTTTATTAAAATGATCAATATTAATAAGCAAATAAAGTTGTCTTTATGGCGCTTTTATATTAGACACTGACTACCTTGAGGACTGACTTCCCACTACCAATGTAGGAAGGACAAACTTGAGTATTTCCAAACATGCTTTCACAGCTATTGGAAAAACATCGTTTTTTGTACATCAAGCTCAAAGTTGATCAAGTATTCCTGATAGGTCATTCTACTCACAACGACAGCCATACACTTTTGCCTGGTTTCTTATTTGCTTGACTCTCTACAAAGGAAATAATTTTAACTCTTGGCTTTCGGAAGCAAAGCTAAGGAAGAGGAGCTTGAACTTGTAACAGGATTATTATTGTTTCACTGGGCTTTCTTTCCGAATAAATTTAAAACTTTTCACTCTATTTAGGTGCTTTCTTCTATGCAACGATAAGCATCTTTACCTTTCTTTGTCTTCACCCTAATAAAGCAGGTTCTCTTTTCTAACCAAAAGACTCATGACACGCCTACAGCCTACAAGATCATAGTGAGAAAAGCCTCTCTAATTTACCTAAAACATTTCTTTCTAGAAAATAGACTCAGCCATGCAAAATGACTCAATTTGGAAAAAAAAAATCAGAATTCTACTATAATTTTATCTGCTTTATTTTACATAATTAAGAAACCTCATTACGGTCAATATTCAATGAGTTGCTAACATTAATGCTGTTGGCACAGGATACTAATGTATTTTTCAAATATATAAGCAGTGGCATAGTTATTAGTACATAAATACATTTTCATGAAAATTGTGTAGTATATGTAAAAATATACCTGTTTTGCTTAAAGGAACTACTTTCTCTCATAATATATATTCTTTTTTAAATTTTCTAAAATAAAATATATTGACCACTAGCAAAAATGACTATCTTTGAGTAAGAAGAATACTAAAATTCAAACAAGAAAAAAGGCAAATTGCTAAGGAAAATGCAACAGGAAGAGAGATACATTCAATCCTGAAATACACAATAGAATAACTTAAACTCATTACAAACCCTTTTCTTTGAAGAATTTAGGAATAATTTGTGAATGCCATGACATTTTAAAGTGGGATTAGCAAGTCTTATTACTGAACTAACCTCTCACTCTTAGAGCAAGAATTAAATATTTGCTCTGCATTTGGAATCACAAATCGAAAGTTTCAAGGCTCTTACAAGAATTTCATATATTAAGAAATAAAAGCTAGAAGTTTTAGATCATTAGGAATGTATTAAGGAGGGCACAAAGCAGGACCGTTGGTGTATTGGCAAAATTTTTGTTTCAATTGAAATATTAAAATCTATAATGAGTTTTCAGTTATAGTCTCTTAATTCTAAACTCTGTTCCTAACATACTAGGTAGACCCACAAATACTTTTCCAGGTAGGCACCTGGGTGGAGGAGGGTATGCACCGCATTCTAAACAAATTCACTAAAAGAATCAAACCACAAGTTCTGCTCAGTTGCAATACCACCTTTCAGGGTCCCCTTCCAGGCTTTCCAAAGATGCTAGCCCTGTCTTTTTGTTTTGTTTTGTTTTTGACAACAGAAAGGAAAGGTAATGCCTGAACATATTTCTATTTCTAGGGAAAAGACCACCCAGTGGATTCTGCCAGAGCCTACAGATGTTTGACAAATACATTGTCAGAAGATAAGAAATCAGAGTATTATGAAGACACAGTCCTGATCTCCGGAATCCCAGCTGTCTGGGGCCCTGTTTAAAAAAAAAAAAAAAAAAAAATGCTTGGACTGCCCTCACCCTTTCACTTCCACAGCACTTACCCAAAAGTACCTGGAAACTTTTCTCTAGCTCTAGACGACCATGCCTTCAGAAGGCAAACGTATCTGCTGTCTTGCACGGCAGAATTACCTGTTACCCTTCCTCCTCAGGAAGAATTAGTAGCAGGTTCTCATTAGGACTCCTTCAGAGGTGAGGCAGTAAGAATGGAATCCAAACCGCATCCTAAGGTGTTCGGCAGAGATCAGACCCGGACCCCCTCAATCTAAAACACTGGAAGCTTCTTGCAATGGGTTGTAAAACACGACCCAGTCTGAGACTGAGTTGCAGATCCCTAAATCCGTCATTTTTCAAACGCCCGGTTCGGGGTATTTGTTTGTTTCCAGCCCCATCCAGAGTTTCCAGATGAAGTTTCAGTCGAGCTCTACCACTCCCCACGCCACCGCGGCCCCTTGCCCGTCCTCCTTCACCCCCAACTCGGCTCCCCGGCAGTTGGAAAAGCCCCATTTTCACCTCCCCCGGAAAGTGGTGACATTTCAGGGCTTCCCGCTCGCTGGAAGCCCCGAAGGATCTTCTCAGACACCTTCTCAGAGGACGCGGCGCCCCGCCACCAAACTGGGGAGCCCCCCCGACCCGAGCCGAGCCGGGCCGGCTGGACTCCCTGCCCCCCCTGAGCGCCCAGCCCCCGGGCTGCCTTTCTCGGGGAGCCCGCGAGCCCGCGAGCCCGGGGCTCCCCGGAACCGCGGCGCGGCGCCGGGCTCCTCGCGGGCCAAGTTCCCACCTGAGCCGGCAGCCCGAGGCGTCAGACGCGAGGGAGGGGCGGGGACCGAGAGGCCGGGAGCGGGGAGGCCGGACCGGGGCGACCGCGCGCCGACGAGACGGATGCTCCCGGGTCCCCCGGGCAGGCCAACCTGCTGCCGCGGTCCGCGCCGGCGCCCGCCCGCTCCCCCGCTCCCCCGCTCCCTCGCCCGCTCCCCCGCTCCCGGCGCCGCGCGGCCCGGGCACTAGGACCCCAGAAAGGAAGGAGGGCGCGCCGGCGGCGGCGCCGCACTTACCGCGCTCGGCTCGCCCGCGCCGCCGCCTCGCTCCCCGGCCGCAGCCGCCGCGTCCACCCGAGCGGCGCGCACACACAGCGCTTGGCCAAATTCAAAGGAGCCGGGCGCGGGGGAGGGGGCCCCGCCGAGGGAGCGGAGCGTGGGAGCTGGGGTGGGGGCGGGGAGGGGGGCGGGAGGGGGCGAGAGCGGCAAGTGTTACAACTTCCTTCCCGGCCCACCGCCCGGCCGCCGCCGGCGAGGGACGCGGCGAGGGGAGGGCAGCGCGCGCCGGAGCGCCAATGAGTTCACTTTCTTTTTCTCCCTCGCGCTCTCCCCCTCTCCCTTCCCGCCGGCCCCGCTAAGCCTCCCGCTCGGCCCGGCCGGAGTTTTCGGTTCCCGGCGGGGAGCCGGAGGGCGGCGGCGGTGAGGGAGGAGGGAGACGAGGAGGACAAGGCGAGGAGGCGAGCGGGGCGCCGCGCCAGGGAGCAGCGTCCAGGGCCTTCACTGTGTGACGGGGGGACGCGCCGGGCCGAGTGTGCCCGAGACACTGGCGCGTACACGTGTCCGTGTGTGTGTATGTGTGAGTGCGCGCGGGTGTGTGCGAGAGGAGAGGAGCCTACCATGCGCTTGCCCCAGTGCAGATCGCGGGAGAGCCCAACCACAAGGCGAGCTGGACCGGGCGGTGATCATTTATAATCCTGGACTCCTCCGCTCCGCCACTTGTCAAGATGACAGGTACTTTATTTCTCCTTCTTCTTTATTCAAAAAAAGAGATGCCTGGTTTACTGCCTTTTTCTGTCAAATGGGATTTGCCGGACTGAACCACGTTCGCCGCCCCTCCCTTCTTCCCTCCTCCCGGCCGCGTCGCGGACGGGAAAGCTCCAAGGCTCCCATGCTGTGACCAATCAGTGCATCTACTACTCTTGCCGTGATTTAGGGGTCATCCATGAATAACACTTCACGCTGATGAATGGCTCTTGCCGGCTTTCGGCTCTGATGAGGGGTCTGCCCGCCGCTGATTGCAAACACTAATGAACTTACAGCGCCATTTGAAATTCACACGCACCTACAAAGTGCGGGGGTACGTGCTTGCTGGGGCGGGGGTCTGCCCCCATCTTCTCTGGGTCGCGGGCCGGGGGGGGGTTGAGGGGGGAGGGACAGGAGGAGAGGGCGGGTAATTGCTTTGGACCAAAGTGGAAACACTTCTCTGCGTAATCAAACCTCTAACCTTCTTAGAAAACTACTTTTCTTGATCTTTCATAGGGTGGGCATTTCAGGTCAGCTGAGTCACCCGAAGAGGTAGGAGTGCAAGACACTGCCGGGAAGATGGATTCCGAGGCAGAAGGGTGTAATTAAGGATTTCCACTCTCCGTAGGCGGCCCGTCCTTTACAAGAGCCTCTGAAAATGACCTGCACCTTCCCTTCCAGAGTGTCCTCTCGTCCGAAACTGAAAAGCGCAAATGACCTTCGCACGCGGAAAGGGGCTCTGAACACCAAGATTCCTTGCAAGCCCCAGCTCGGGGCTGGCGGAGAACAAGTGTCCACCCTCCGGTTCAAGCACCGGGACCTCCCCAACAAGTGCGCACTGGCCGGACCCCCGGGGGGGGGG
>PISX010010009.1:0-12307 GCA_004024625.1 Mellivora capensis | reverse complement strand
GTTTTGGGGAGAACTGACAAAGAGAGTCCCTGAACTTGAATTAGTGTGCCCAGCCCCACCATCTGAGTCCCCGAAGTTGTTAAATGACCAAACGCGGTCCACCTACTCGTTAAGAAATAACGGTAATTCATGACCACCACGACCCCTCTCCCGGGGCGCCAGTGACTCTAAGAACTACAGGCACATTTATGAGGCAAGAATGTAGAGTCGCCCTGGGGTGGTTAGTCTCTTTCCTGCTTTGCGTGTTTCGCCTTTTGAAAAAAAAAAAAAATAATAGGGCAGTGGAGGCAAAAGAATGATTATTCCCCTCTCATTCCAGCCATCCTCATTGTCTGAAGAAAACTTCTGAATTGTGTACCTCAGATTTACATGGCAGTCACACTAACTACTTAAAATTTGCATCCCTGATCAAAGGGAAACTTGAAGGATATTTCATCAATTACCTCTGTGGCCCAGTTCCCAGAAAAACATCTTAAGTGTTCAAAACTTTTCTAAGTGTCCATGTAACACTCCCTTCTTGCTCTTTTGTACCTTACTATCTAGGAATACACACAAAAAAGAGATAAGACACATCCTAAAGAGGCCAGAACAGAAGAACTAAATTGCTGGTAGAACAGGCAGGAGTTGGGGTCGGGGTGGGGGTGGGGGGAGTGGCATGTTTCTTCTTTTCAGCTCTTTTCTCTTTTCAGCCCTCATTATAGCTAAAGCTGGTAATGAGCATAGGAAACAATAGAACTCATAAAATTTAGAAATGGTAATAAATCTTGAAGCTTGTCTCTAGCCCAGCTCCCTGTTACATGATATTCAAAGTTTTTCAGCGTGTGATGTTGAACATTCACACTAATTGTATGCCATACAGGCAAGACTATAGAACTCCTTCAGAGCTCCCCGTGCACCCTAAGCCAGGCATCACTGGGGGACAAAATGTGCTGTGTGTCCTCAACGACTGACCGCGTGCAGATGGCAAGCCGGGAAGGCAGGCAGTTTATGTGTGTTAAGTTTGAGGCTCCGTGGAGTTTTTTCTTCCCCCTTCCCCTCACTAACAAAGAAGTTCCATCATTTGAGGGCCCTAGGAAAAGCTGATGTTGTACAGCGCCCAACTATACCAGACGCTTTCTCCTCCGAATGCATCCTTGGAAAGCAGAGAGGCAGCTTGCTACGTGACTATCAGGCTTTTTGCCTCGCTGAGCTGCTGTCGAGGGAGGGCGGGGAGGGGGTGGGGTAGATCACACGGTGCCGAGTGTGGGCTGCGATGAAAACTCAAGCGGGAGAAGAAATGCAGGACCCGGCTGTCTGTTTTTGCAAACCTCTGGCCGCTCACAACAAACTCTGCCAGGCGCGGCTGGTGACTTTGCCGCGTTAAGGCAGCCGGTCGTGCCCAGGATAATGGGACCGAGCTGGCGGCATGGCCCTCCCGTGGGGTCCCCTTGTCACAGTGATACGCAGCTCTCCAGAAAAAAAAAAAAAAATGGTGCCGAGCTCCCCTTGCAGCCTCCGCCCCCACACCTGCAAATGCAAGCCCAGCGTCCCTGGCAAACCTCTCCAGTTCGCTAGGGAGGAAGATAATGGACCAGACCACTCTGGGATTAGCAAGAAACTGGTTGTGCCCTCCGGACTGAGGTGGGGTGGGAAAGGGACCTGCTCTTTGCCCTGCTGGGGACGCTGGGCCCACAGCCCCTGCTCTGCCGGGCTCCATCAATCCCTCTGTTACGAATCAATTCCCCTGTTACCAGGGTCTCTCCCCACTTGCAGGTGATGCCCATCCATTTTAGTCAGCATCACAGAAGCCTTCCCAGGAGGCTGATGTTTTGGGGACTGTCAGTTTCCTCCTCCTGTCCTCAAGGTCCAGCCTGAAGCCGCCAAAGAGGCTGGGTGGCAGCTGTTCCCGCCTCCCTCCCGTGGGGCGCAGCCGGTCTCCACTGCTACTTCCTCCTTTGACAGGCGGGGCTTTCAGGCATGCAGAAGAGGGACTCGTGGTCAGGCAGGTAGGAGGCTCTCCAAGGAGGCTTGTGGGCACCGCTCCACTTCATGGGCATTCTTTGGACTTACTACATCAGCTCTAGCAAACTGAGGCCAAATGGCCTGACTGTAGGGCTCAAATCCAGCTCCAACCTCTCTGCACAAGGAAAGGGGTGGGCGGGGGGGCGAGAATGACTGAGGGAGCCACAGTGTGGACACTTAGACCTTCACGTTGACCCTTGGAAAAGATCAGGCAAGCCAATAGTCTATACTTCCAAAAAGAGGTTCTGTCTCAGCTGAGAACAATGAGCGATGAGCGGTTTAAAACAGAGGCTGAAGGCTGGCAGTCGGGGGAAGAGGGTGAGTCCTAGGCACTTGGAGCATGTGGTTTAACAAAGCACTTTCCATGTAGCAGACCCTTAACCTAGAGCAATTTCCAGCACTAGAACTTAATGTTGACACAGAAATCTCTCCAGTAGCTCTAAAGTCATTATCAGGTGTTCCTTGTTTCTTCCCCTGGGAAAATAAGCAACTTATTTCCCTTGGCTGCTAGATGGAGGGAAACCGTAAAACAAATATTCTAACTTGATCGCTGATCAAGTCATAAAGTTAAATGACTACTGGTGGTGGGAAATATGCTTTCACTACCTTCATTAAAGCACGGTAGGCCTCTCTCAATGCACATGCATTTGCGAACTACCCAGCGAATGGGTGATCAGGCTAACTGAACTTGAAACGGGACCATGTTTTCCCAGGACATTGGTTTGTGTTCCGCTGCCTAAACAGAGCCTCCACGTGGCTACCACCTTTGGTGAAAAGGCATCTGAGGAGCCCAAACCACCTGCTTACTTGGTTTTGTTTCAGTCACATAGAAAACCCAGTTCCTTGAAGGATTTTGAACACAGAAGCTTCTTTTCACATGGGGCACTTTCAATTTTGGTTTAAGTCCACATATGTGTTTAGAACGTGCCACATTATTCCACACCAAATGATTAAAAGACCTTTATAGTTAATTATTAGCATGGAATGCCCTTTAAAACCCATCATATTTTCTATGGGCAGCTTTTTGATAAGCAGTATATATACTATGCTTTCGGTATGCAGTATAGACAGTGTTTGCTTATTTAAGTTAGACACTAGCTGCTGGCAAGGTTTATAAAAATTCAGGACAGAGGACAATTTTGTTTATAATAGGATGCCCTTTAAACGATTCAGGATCCCGTCTAGAAGTTCACTTGTAGACATAGATTAAACACTTGGCATCAAGTGACTACTTTGACTTGCAGACCCACCAAGCACCTTCTCATTTCCTGGAAGTTTCCTATTCTGTCCTCCCTTTGCCAACTCCTGAGTCTGGGATGTCCCGTACTCTCAGTCTCTGGAACACTTGTTTATTAGCGCACCCAGCAACGGTACTTCCCTCCCTTGGAAGAGCGTCCATAGTATTTTCTGCATGTAATAAAGGATGGCACTGTTTTATTATATGGGCCTTTTGCTCTTTAAAACCACAGGGTCTGGCACAAAGGGCTGACACCCAGATGATGTTCATTAAGTGGTTGTTGAATGAATGTGTGAATGCATGAATAAAATATTTTCACCCTATTCCGTCATTCCAACTTTTTTTAATGATAAGTCATAAATAAAATTGACTTTGAGAATATACTTATTAAGTACACTTTCTCCTTTTCTGCCCATCCATTTTTTAATGGCACATCATTGAAAAATTCTAGCCATGATATCCAGCCACATCAGTTCACCCCTAAACTTGGTTGAGTTCCCAGACACACAAAGTTTGAAATAAAGGCAAAAATAATGGGGAAGGGGCACCTGGGTGGCTCAGTGGGTTAAAGCCCCTGCCTTCGGCTCGGGTCATGATCCCAGGGTTCTGGGATAGAGCCCCACATCGGGCTCTCTGCTCAGCGGAGAGCCTGCTTCCTCCTCTCTCTTTGCCTGCCTCTCTGCCTTCTTGTGATGTCTGTCAAATAAATAAATAAAAATCTTTAAAAAAAATAATGGGGAAAAGCAAAGAGATCACTTTTGTGTTCCTCTTTTTCAGAAAGGTGTAGCCATATACGGAAATTTGGAAAAATTTGTAGTACGCACCTATCAAATGCAGATACTCTAAGTATTTTCTATTAAATATGATACTGTGACACCCTTATTGTTTACCGAATTCTTTTGGACTTTTAATGGTCAGAAGTGTAGAGCCTAAATGACTGCTTTTCATTTCTTCAAGACAAGGGTTCAGCTGGTATTGGGGAAACAATCTGTGTTTGTTCCTGTCTGCTCAGGAGGACTGTTTCTAATTGATCTGGCATGGAATTTAGTTGGTGATGTGTACGTAGCAACCAAAGCGCAGAGCCTGTATGCTTTGTAAAGTGATAACCATATGGGCCTTATTTGAAACATTTGAGGATTTTCGACATTAACCTGGGTTAAATTGAGCTATAAATTCAACTCAAATATATACGTCCTGACAAATTCATCATCACTTCGGATAGATCCAATCTGTGCTCCCCTCAGATTAATAAAGACGATGACCGCTTATCACAAATGCAGAGGTTCCTTGTGATAAACTACTCTAATGTTGTATTTGCACTGTTTAAATGCAAATTGCCCATATTAAGCGGACATTTTCTACTGCTATCACTTTCAGTAGAATGGAAAGGTTTAAAAATGATCTCTGGGTAAAGAAAAAGATATATAGTCAAACCGATTTCCTCTTACACAATTTTCAAGTGCACTCCGCCACCATCATGAAGATTTAATTAAGCAAGCTCAGCTATGGTAAAAAGCAAAGCGGCTGGAAGTTACTACTTATGGAAACATATTCAGGACTTATCCAAAATAATTTATTTGCTCTTCCTCATTTAGGGATCCGCACAATCACGGGAGGTTCAAAACACAATCGAATTCTAGAGCTTCCTTCTCCTGTTTTTGAATGTCAAATTTCGAGCTCACACTTTGTTACAGATAATAGTAGTGAGTTATGGATGTTGATGGTCCTTCCCTTGCAGCTTTAAATTGCCTTGAAAAAGATACAGTTTCTTTAATTAAAAAAGCTGCACAGAACTAATCCCTCTAGCTGAAAAAAGAAAAGTTTTAAGCAATCTCTTTCTGCTCTGAGAGAGAAAGGCAGACAATACCATAACAGATCAGAAACATAAGCTATAGTGTGCAGCCAGGAGCACAGCAGGAAACTGAATACTGCTCCGACTGTGTCATTTTTTAATCCCCCATCCCAGTTTTCCCCGTCTGACCTCATGCTGAGATGAAGTTATCACAGAAGACAGCTTTACTCTCACCAATGAATCCAACCCTGGATCTGTATTATCCTTAGCAGATCAAAACACCGCTTTCATCAAATAGCATTATCTGCATAAAAGGCATGCAATTGCCCGATAATTTCACCCAAACTATGCTATTCATTTAAAGGACAAGAAGAGAAATGTAATTCATTCCTTTTTGGGGGGTGGCAGAGAAGAAGTGAGACCTGGGGGGAGAGCAGAGGCTAGAGAAGCTCACTTGCCCCCTTCACTCATGGGAACTTTTCTGTTTTTAACACAAAATCCCAAGAAGGGGTCCGTTTAAAAGTTCCCCTTCTCCTGCGCCCGAAGATTAATTGTTGGAGCAATTTGGTGCAGTTTGAGTGACAAAAGTGTAAGTTGTGTAGAAAACTGGCAGTGAGACATTACAAAGCTTGCTGATGTCATTAGCCATGCTTCCCTGAACCCCAATAAAAACATCATATCCAGTAAAATTGGAGAAGCATAAGAATTAGCTGAACAATTGGATGAGGTTTAACACAACATTGTGTGTAGAGGGGGGTTCTTACTGGAAGATCTTTCTATGCATTACGAGAAGTTTGAATCCTGAGACTGGGAAAACAAAGACGTATTCCACAATTTGGGCTTGATATTGTGAAGAGTATTTTTTAAAATCTTAGGAGTAAAGACTAGCTTTTTTTCCCTCTTGATTTAGAAAATACTTAGCCTCCTTCACACTTTTCTCCCCATTTTTATGTTTAAACGGTGTTCTCATTTGCATTGTAGATTATATAAAATGTTATAATGGGCTTCTCGTTAATGGATCCTAACTCTTTATTGAATGACATCAGTTGTTTTGCTCACGGTATCATGATAGGTTAGAGCAATCAGACAAAACCATTTATGTCAAGTCAATGGAATTACTAAGAAGTACTGAAACTCTGCTGTGAGTGTGTGGGTGACCTATTAGGTGTATGTTAATATCCTTATACGATGATGCATTATTCACCATAATTTTAGTGATTTAGCTTGAAAATGTAAATCATCTGCTCAGTCCTTTCTGAATTTACTCTGTAAATTGACCCTGTAAGAAACCCAGCTTAATCCCTACCTTCCATCACCCAGACAACATCTACACACAAAAATGCATAAGACAAAACAATCAGAAGTGCTTGAAAAAAAAAAAAAAAGAACAACATTCAAATGCTTCAAATTGGAGGTGAGGAGTACTCCTGGGAATTCATCAGGCAGGTGAAGGGGCAAGAATTTTCCCTTGAAAGAAAGACACTGGCTCTGCAAGAAATTAATCATGGCACTATTATTTGTCATCATTGGCATTTTAATTACATGTATGTATTCTCCAAAGCATTTAAGTATAATTAATAAATAGGTATTTTTTTTTCCACACCACCTTCCTCCAACTACAACCCAATACAGAAGTGCTCCAAGGCTAAAAGTCTAGGTGGGTATATGGTCAGCTCAGTAGGAAAGTTCACATTCATGTTTCCAAAATGCAGCTTCGTGACATACAAATTATCTTAAATGTAATGTGATTAAGCATTAAACTATGGCATTTCCTTGAATTTAATGACAGTACTATTTTCATGTCAAACTTGATTACAAGAACCAGCTTTCAGAGGGAACTGTTTAAAATCCCAAATCATTAACAGATCATTTAGGGTTCAGGCTCACAAAACTTCTTGTCTGTGAAACATCAGCTAAAGACATGTAAGCAGAGAGGTGAGGCTCACATTTTTGCATGTGTGTTTGACTGATTTCAGAAGTCCCATTTCTGTCTGAAAACTCCAGGAAGGAAAACTGTTTACATCACTGGTGCTGCTGCTACTCTCAGCGGGCCCACTTATGATGCCGTTCATGTTCAAGACCTTCTTTTCTCAAAATAGCAAGGCGTATCATGGACCACTGTACCCAATGGAAACGGAGATCGTGAGACACATGGCTTGCTTAAGACTTCAGAAAATTTAAATACACACAGGATTTTGGTATTTTGTGTCTTCTTTATTTTCACTCCATGTCTGTGTTTGACTCAGAACTGATTTCTCTAAGACTGCAACTGGATCATTCATAAACCCAGATTTCCCAAGTAAATTAGATCAAATTCACATGAGTCTGTATCTGGAAAGCTAAGCAATCATCTTCATGTGGAGTGAAATTGTTGATTTGTTGGTGGGTTGTTTTAAAGATGACACCCGAGATAACATTACTTCCAGAGCATAAGCTTCCCAAATGGGGCACGGAAAGATATTCATAGCAACATTTTAGGTATTCTTCTGGCTGAAAGTTCAGTGTACTTGGCTTATACTACATTAAGACAGCAATCCCTGGATTGCTCTGTGGTGTGATAAATCCCTAAGAGAGGAGAGTTGTAGATTAAGGCCATGAAATGTCTAAAGGACTCGGACTGGAATAAGCAAGTTCTGACAGGTCATAAGATCTGAGTTTTCATCTCTCTGAGGAAGACGTAGTTCTGGGTTTTGGTTTGGTTTAGGGAAAAATGTAGGAAGCCAGGCATTTTTCAAGCAGACTGGGAGAAGAGTCCGGGCTGGCCATTGGACCATCCAAATTTCTCTCTGTTTACCTAACATTTTTTTCCTAGCCCTTGCCTCCAAATCCACCAGTTTTAATCCACAAAATCTATGAAAGGCCAGGATGTACCTTCCCCTCTTTTATCCATGGATAAGATATCTAGGAGGAAAAAAAAAAGTAGGCCATGAGAAGATTACGAGCTAAGAGTCTCTAAAGAGGGAGGAAATTGGCAGAGAGAGAATCTGAGTTAGGGGAGAAAGAAGGAAGAACCAGCTTAAACTGAAGATAAATCACAAGGATGCTGAAAGGAAGAGAGGGTGTGTGTGAGATTCGTAGGTTAGAGTCTTGGTTTAATGATCCTGGTTTAATGGAGTTCTGCATTCACGTCTGGTCTATTTACACTGATGAGTGAGTCCTGGAAACTTGCCACAAGAATTTATAGTGTTACTTAGAAGCTACATTTAAATCAGGCCATGGTATGAGTAATATTTTTTTTCAAAATTATTAGAAATCAAACTTTATTATACTCTGAAGTAGATTTTGATAATAAAGAGGTTCTATACTAAACTGTGAAGATTACCTTGATAATAAACATGGTGACAAAAATCTACAGTAGCCCTAGATCAACAGGGTTCTAATTGCAACCTTTAGACCACCTGTATCAGAATCACCTGGGAGTTCTTAATAACATGCACATTCCTGGGTCCTACCTCAGCTCTATGGAATCAGATTCTCTAAGGATGCAACTGTTAAATTAGCAATTTTAACAAGGCTTCCAGAGTATTCCTATTTGCAGGGAGGTTTGAGAAGTATTGTCCTGGGCTCAATATTTTGCATAAAGCAAATAGATATTTCAGTTTTTATCAGAAGCCTATTAAAGAGAAGTTGTTGGAAATAAATGTAGTTGAATTATTTTCAAAAGTGATACATTTCCATTTAAGGAAGAAACCGAAATTCACAATATTAAGAAGGTGAGAATATCTGTCTGAGGAAATTCCTGCTGAACATTCAGTGACACTTCAAAATTAGATCTTGAATCATTCTTTCTAAGAGTAGTAAAATCAATAAGTTGTAAATTAATAAAGTTTTTTTAAAATTTTATTTATTTGACAGAGAGAGATCACAAGCAGGCAGAAAGGCAGGCAGAGAGAGAGAGGAGGAAGCAGGCTCCCTGCCGAGCAGAGAGCCCGATGCGGGACTCGATCCCAGGACCCTGAGATCATGACCTGAGCCGAAGGCAGAGGCTTAACCCACTGAGCCACCCAGGTGCCCCAATAAGTTGTAAATTCAAATAGAATTTTCAATTCTCTTCTGTAGTTGGATTATTGGGTATAAATTTTTGCTGACTATATTGTTCAATAGCATATGTATGAGACCAAACAAATAGATTTTGAATGAAACATTAGATATGTATTAGTTCTATTTATTACTGGAAATTAAACAATTCTTTGCGTGAGATGGTATAGGAACTGACTGAACAGAAATTTAAAATATAAATATATACAATTAAAAAAAATTAAGAGCAAGGAGAACAATGTCACTCCGATGGAAACCCAGGTTGTTCCTGACATCACTCCCTCACAAGAAGAACAACTAACAACTACTCTAGAAGAACACATCACTGAGTAAATTCTAAAACATGGAGGTAGGGGGGTAAGGCTGAGCCCATCTCATAAGCATGACCAGAGAATGCAGGAAACCATGGAGCTCATTCTTCAGCCTCATTTGGGTGGGGAACTAACATGGCAGTCCTGTTCAACTCTTCTCAGCCAGTGGCACCCCCATAACTCCATCCTCAGAGCTTCAACAGTTTCTTGCCCCAAAACAGACCTTAACTGCAGGCCCTATTGCCCCAAGGGTATTACCACTAGACACACCTAGATTCCAAAATGAGGCTTACTGGTGAAGGACTGTTCCTGTCAAGGAAAACCTGTAAAGGCTGGAAGAGGAGCCCCATTACTCAAATGCACAGATAACCAATGTAAGGAATCTGATATCATAAAAAAATCAGGTAAATATGACACCAAAGGAAGCTAATAAAGCTCCAGTAATTGACCTTAGAGTAATGGAGATCTACGAATTGTCAGACAAAGAATTCAGAATAACCTTCTCAAAGAAATTTAGGGCATTGTAAGAAAATACAGAGAGACAACTGAAAGAAATTAGGAAAACAGCACATAAACAAAATGAGAAGTTCAACAAGGAAATAGCAACCATCCAGAACACACACACACACACACACACACACACAGAGGAATCCTAAAGTTGAAAAGTATGATAACCGAGCTGAGAAATTCAACAGTGAGTTTCAAAGGCAGACTCAACATGCAACATGCAGAGTGACTTGGTGGCTAAGGCACTAGAAATTCCCCGGTCAGAGGACCAAAAATAGAAAAGAATGAAAAAGAGTGAAGAAAGCATATGGATTATGGGGCACAATGAAAAGGAACAGTATTCACATGGTGGGAATTCCAGAGGAAGAAGAGAAAGGGATGGAAAGATATTTAAAATAATGGGGGAGGCCTGGGTGGTTCAGTCGTTAAGTATCTGCCTTTGGCTAAGGTCATGATCGCAGGGTTCGGGATCAAGCCCCACATCAAGTCCCTCATCAAGCCCCACCTCGGGCTCCCTGCTCAGCAGGAAGCCTGCTTCTTCCTCTCCTACTCCCCCTGCTTGCGTTCCCTCTCTAGCTGTGTCTCCCTCTGTCAAATAAATAAATAAAATCTTCCAAAAAAGTAAATTAAAACAAACAAACAAACAAACAATAATGGCTGAGAATTTCTTGAACCTGGGGAGAGAAAGGGACATCCAGACCCATGAAGACCCCAAGTGGATTGAACCTAAACAGGGCTACACTGAGACATATTATAATTAAATTGTCAAAGGTCAAAAACAAAGGAAGAATTTTAAGAGCAACAAAAGAAAAGAGAGACGTTGCATTGAAGGGAGCCCTCATAAGACTGCCAGTAGATTTCAGTCCAGGAGAGTATGGGATGATATATTCAAAGTATTGAAAGAAAGTAACTTTCAACCAAGAATTCTATACCTGGCGAAGCTGTCCTTCAGAACCAAAGGAAGGACAAAGACTTTCCCAAGCAAACAAAAGCTGAGGGAGTTCCTTATCACCAGTTCTGCCTTACAAGAAATGCTAAGAAGAATTCTTTGGGTGGAAGCAAAAGAATGCTGTAATTAACATCAAAACGCCCCAAAAAGGTAGTGTAAATCTCCCAGGTATTGATAAATATATCATAATAGATTGTGGAATATAGTAATAGTGGTGCATAAATCTCTTACTACTCTAGTTTAAAAGGTAAAAAAAAAAGAATGTAATAAAATAATTATAATTACTATAACCTATTATTAGTTTCACAGTATAAAATAGCAATAGCCTAAAATTGTAACAGTAATAACCTAAAATGTGAGGGGGAGAAGTAAAAGGGTGAAATTCATAATTTCTGTTGTTGTAAAGTTGTTATCAGTTAAAGTAGGGTGTTATAAATTCAAGATATTTTATGTAAGTCTCATGGTAACCACAAGGGAAAATCTTATAGTTATTATACAAAAAATAAACAAACAAAACCATGACAAAAAAGTCAAAGCAGGATAAGAAATAGGGAACAACGAATCTACAAAACAACCAGAAAGCAATTAAGAAAATAACAATAGTAAGTAATTACTTTAACCACAAATGGATTAAATTCTATAATTTAGACACACAGAGTAGCTTAACAGAGTAAACAAAAATCCAACAACATGCTGTATACAAGATACTTTAACCTTAAAGAAATGTAGACTGACTGTGAAGAAGTGGGAAAATGCACCTCTAGCAAATGGGAACTAAAAAAGGCCAGGGTAACCATACTTATATCTGACAAAATAGACTTTAAACTAAAGATGGTAAAGAGACAAAGAAGGTCATTAAAAAACGTTTAAAAAAATGGTATCAAGGGGACATAAGAATTGTAAATATTTATGTGCCCAACATTGGAGGAAGGGTGTCAAAAAGTACAAACTTCCAGTTTTAAGGTAAATAAGTACTAGGGACAGGTTGTACAGCATAATGACTATAGCTAACACTGCAATGTGACATGTACTGGGAAGTTAAGAGAGTAATTCATCAGAGTTCTCATCACCAGGGAAAAAAATTCCTTTTTTCCTTTTTTATTTTCTCTGTGTTGTATCTATATGAGAAGATGAATGTTGGCTAAACATACTGTGTTAATCCTTTCATAATATATGCAGATCAAATCAAACCATGCTGTATACCTTAACATCACATATTGTTATATACATTGGTTACTTTTCAAGGAAACTGGGTGGAAAAATTAAGAGCTTCATTTGGAAGCTACGCATTTGAAGGTCAGCATCCCACACTATTTCTAGGATAGTTTTCAGAGTATTGCTCCCATCAAAAGCTACATTTTCATGGATATCATTATTTCCACCCTGCCAGCATCACTTCCTTCTCAGAAGAAGTGCTATTAATATTTGAAGGATGTATATTGTTCTCCCTTACATTACAAATTTAATATATT